>JAFFST010051861.1:83991-94498 GCA_022414735.1 Noturus placidus
CAAGGACACTTCGGCATGGGATCACCCGGGCCGGGATTCGAACCGCCAACCCCACAATTAGTGGGCAACCCGCTCTACCGACTGAGCCACAGCCGCCCTTAATATTTTCTTTTCAACAAGTTCAATAATTACGTGCATGCAGTCATATCACTCATGTTGCAGTACATTACATTTTCAAATACAGCAGTGGAAATGACAAACAATTAAGAGGAATTTACATCATCAGAGGTTTCCAAATAAAACATTTACTCTTTCGTGCAATAGTATCTCTGCTTCATTGCCGGAAAGGTTCATTTTTTTAAACGAGCAGCACCACAAGGGGAAGGTGTTTACCATATATGGCAATTTGAAGATGTTTCTTTATGAACAGTGGGTTGGGAAAGTTTTTGCACATTTTATTATGTTATAGATTTAATAAAATAGATTAAATGAAATTTTTTTGCCATCAATCCACATACAGTAATTTTGTATGCCTTAATGACAAAGTGAAAACATGCTTTTAGATATTTTTGCAACTGTATTAATAATTTAAAATGAAAAGCTCTCATTTAGATAAGTATAAAGAGCCTGGCTAAGGAATCCCAGATTAAGCTCCGGTGCATCCTGTTTGTGGTAGGGACTTTAAAGACTCTGAGAGCATAAGGAAAACTTTTCTCTGGTTGAGAAAAATTTTCTCTGTCTGGCAAAACCAGGTACTGCACACAAGACTCTCTTATAATAACATGTCTGTGGTGAAGCATGGTGGTGGCAGAATTATGTTTTGGGGATATTTTTCAGCAGCAGGGACAGGCAAACTGGTTAGAATTGAGGTTGAATGGTGCCAAATACAGCTACCTCTGAAAGAATTGGAAAGGCAAGGCCAATTCTTTTCTTTTTGCTATATGCGCAAGACATTTGGGCTTGAGATAAAAAGATGAATAATGAATAATCAATCTGAAAGTCTACTCTTGGATTGAGCCCTAGGTTTGGCCTGTGAAGACCGCATTTGTTGTTAAAAAGCATAAACCAAAAGTAAGACCAGAGAGCTGTCTATTGTATAATTTATCTTTATTGAAGATTAACTCATGATGGTAGTAGCAGAATGAAATCAGAAGTTCACAGAAGAATTCTTCCTGCCAATTTACAAATGAAATGCATCCAATCTACTTGGGAGAAACTGCGAACTCAACAAAGGACTTTATCAGAGGGGAAAAAGTGGAAGCTTTTAGACTGGCCAAGTCAATCACCAGACCTTAACCCAATTGAGCAGCATTTCACCTCCTGAGGAGGAGACTGAAAAGAGGTGCAGATGCATTGATTTTATGCAGTTATTACAAGCAAGGGATATGCAACCAAATATTAAGTGTTATTTACTTTAATTAACTGTAAGACTTTCTGTTCCAATTCCTTTGCTCACCTAAAAATGTGTTGGTCTTCCATCAAAGGTGTTTAACACATCTAGAAGTGAATATCAGGAAATGAAAGATAAAATTTGTATATACCATTTCATTTATTATTTGATCTTAAACCCAAATGTCTTCAGTATGTAACAAAAACAAAAGAATTGTATAAAGAGGTCTGTAAAGAATACTTAATCCAGAATTCACACAACCTCAAAGTGGTGCAACCTCACTATTTACCTAAATCATTTACACAATACCTGCCTAATACAATACAATATGTAACTTAAAATTGTTTGTTTTAATTGAGCAAATGTCTGTAAAATGCACAGTACTAAAGTACATACAGTGCTTACAGGTATTAACAGACTACATAATACTAACTCCATTTCCAGAAGTTTCTCTGTCCTATATACCTGCCATATTCTATTTTTAAACATTGATGCCATGCGTAATCTTAAAACACTGTAAGCTTAGAGTTTTTCCTCTAATTTGTTTTTGTGTGCCCCTTTATTGTTTCAGGTGATCATCTGTACTCATCTTATGTCTGGAGACCCCTGTTTCAAAACGTGAGTGTTTTGTTCTTGTTCTTTTGAGTTTTAGTTCAAATTGGTCTTTAGTGGTCTGGTGCAGTTTTGTCAAGGTATGGATAAGAAACAAATATGTGAAGAAATTGAGGTGAAATCTTTGGTACAGTCTTATTTATACTGTGTATATACAGTGCATCCAGAAAGTATTCACAGCGCTTCACTTTTTCAACATTTTGTTATGTTACAGTCTTATTCCAAAATGGATTAAATTCATTATTTTCCTCAAAATTCATAATGACAACATGAAAGAAGTTTGTTGAAATCTTTGCAAATTTATTAAAAATAAAAAACAAAAAAAGCACATGTACATAAGTATTCACAGTCTTTGCACACTCAAAATTGAGCTCAGGTGCATCCTGTTTCCACTGATCATCCTTGAGATGTTTCTACAACTTGATTGGAGTCCACCTGTGGAAAATTCAGTTGATTGGACATGATTAGGAAAGGCACACACTTGTCTATATAAGGTCCCACAGTTAACAATGCATGTCACAGCACACACCAAGCAATAAAGTCTAAGGAATTGTCATTAGACCTCCGAGACAGGATTGTATCGAGGCACAGATCTGGGGAAGGATACAGAAACATTTCTGCAGCATTGAAGGTCCCAATGAGCACAGTGGCCTCCATCATCCGTAAAGGGAAGAAGTCTGGAACCAGCAGGACTCTTCCTAGAACTGGCCTCTTGGCCAAACTGAGTGATCGGGGGAGAAGAGCCTTAGTCAGACAGGTGACCAAAAACCCGATGCTCACTCTGACAGAGCTCCAGTGAGTCTCTGTGGAGACAGGAGAACCTTCCAGAAGAACAACCATCTCTGCATAACTCCACAAATCAGGCCTGAATGGTAGAGTAGCCAGATGGTAGCCACTCCTCAGTATAAGGCACATGACACCCCGCCTGGAGTTTTCCAAAAGGCACCTGAAGGACTCTCAGACCATGATGAAACAACAGGACAATGGCCCTAAGCACACAGCCAAGAAAACAAAGGAGTGGCTACAGGACAACTCTGTGAATGTCCTTGAGTGGCCCAGCCAGAGCCCAGACTTGAACCTGATTGAACATCTCTGGAGAGATCTGAAAATGGCTGTGCACAGACGCTCCCGATCCAACCTGATGGAGTTTGAGAGGTCCTGCAAAGAGGAATGGGAGAAACTGCCCAAAAATAGGTGTGCCAAGCTTGTAGCACCATACTCAAAAAGACTTGAGGCTGTAATTGGTGCCAAAGGTGCTTCAACAAAGTATTGAACAAAGGCTGTGAATACTTATGTACATGTGCTTTTTTTTTTGTTTTTTATTTTTAATAAATTTGCAAAGATTTTAAACAAACTTCTTTCATGCTGTCATTATGGGGTATTGTTTGTAGAATTTTGGGGAAAATAATGAATTTAATTGTTAAAATGTGGGAAAAGTGAAGCACTGTGAATATTTTCTGGATGCACTGTACAAGTGTTCACCAACTGCACATTGTGTTTTCATTTATTTGTCTCGTTTGGAATTCTTTCTAAAAAGCCCTGAAAGAGAGGCTTTCTTGTGAGCCAAGTACTTCGCCAGATTTTAATAATTAATGAGATCATTTGGTTGATTAGGGAAAGAAGTGCTTCCATCCAGTAGCTTTCCAGAGAGGTGGCACTCTACAATTAGCCTGTTGTCAAATGCTTAGCATTTAATTTCTTTGTGTTCATTAGTACCATAACAAGACCACTGCCATGTCAAAGAAAACATTTCCCAAATAAGCCACTACTGGATGGAGCAGTGCATGCAACACACAAGCTGATTGACAGCCCATAGTAAGTGTAATGGTTTAAATTTAATGAAGTATTGCTAGAGTTGGAACCTTGTTCACCAATTACTAAAGCCAGAAGACACTTCTTGGGGGTCTATTTAATACAGATTCAGTTTCTAGGTAATTAGTTTCTAGGTAATTCAAAATTTCTATGCAACTGGAGCAATGATGAGGGGTTTCACTCACTTGTTAGTGTTGCCTGAATCCAGTCCGGTGTCGCCATTACTGTTGCCCCATATACAGGCTCTATATAGAACAGACTATAAATAGTGAGTGAGGGAATGATTTCATACAGCACAGTTCTTAATGTCTATGTTCAAATGATGTCTCAAAGCTTTCCAAATGAACTGAACTCATTGCATTGCAGGAGCAGACAGATAAATAGGTTTAGGTCTAAAAGTTAGAAGTCTGTTTTATGTAGCTATTTTCTTATATCCTTCACATTCCTGTGGTGTATATGTTGTCCCATAATATACAGTATCTCACAAAAGTGAGTACACACCTCACATTTTTGTAAATATCGATTATATCTTTTTCATGTGACGACACTGAAGAAATGACACTTTGCTACAATGTATAGTAGTGCGTGTAGAGCTTGGGTAACAGTGTAAATTTGCTGTCCCCTTCAAAATAACTCAACACACAGCCATTAATGTCTAAACCGCTGGCAACAAAAAAAAGTGATTACACCCCTAAGTGAAAATGTCCAAATTGGGCCCAATTTTCCCTCTCTGGTGTCATGTGACTTGTTAGTGTTACAAGGTCTCAGGTGTGAATGGGGAGCAGGTGTGTTAAATTTGGTGTCATTGCTCTCATACTCCCTCTACTGGTCACTGGAAGTTCAACATGGCACCTCATGGAAAAACTCTCTGAGGATCTGAAAAAAAGTATTGTTGCTCTACATAAAGATGGCCTAGGCTATAAGAAGATTGCCAAGACCCTAACACTGAGCTGCAGCACGGTGGCCAAGAATATACAGCGGTTTAACAGGACAGGTTCCACTCAGAATAGGCCTCGCCATGGTCGACCAAAGAAGTTGAGTGCACATGCTCACGGGAAATAGGGAAATCTTTGGGAAATAGATGTACAGTATGAGTGCTGCCAGCATTGCTGCAGAGGTTGAAGGGGTGGGGGGGCAGCCTGTCAGTGTTCAGACCATACGCTTCACACTGCATCAAATTGGTCTGCATGGCTGTCATCCCAGAAGGAAGCCTCTTCTAAAGATGATGCACAAGAAAGTCCACAAACAGTTTGCTGAAGACAAGCAGACTAAGGATATGGATTACAGGAACAATGTCCTGTGGTCTGATGAGACCAAAATAAACTTATTTGGTTCAGATGGTGTCAAGTGTGTGTGGTGGCAACCAGGTGAGGAGTACAAAGACAAGTGTGTCTTGCCTACAGTCAAGCATGGTGGTGGGAGTGTCATGGTCTGGGGCTTCATGAGTGCTGCCAGCACTCCCAAGCTACAGTTCATTGAGGGAACCATGAATGCCAACATGTACTGTGACGTATTGAAGCAGAGCATGATCAGTATTCCAGCATGATGACGACCCCAAACACACCTCCACTGACCACTGCCTGGCTAAAGAAGCTGAGGGTGAAGGTGATGGACTGGCGAAGAAAGTCTCCAAACCTAAACCCCATTGAGCATCTGTGGAGCATCCTCAAACGGAAGGTGGAGGAGCACAAGGCCTCTAACATCCACCAGCTCCGTGATGTCGTCATGGAGGAGTGGAAGAGGACTCCAGTGGCAACCTGTGAAGCTCTGGTGAACTCCATGCCCAAGAGGGTTAAGGCAGTGCTGGAAAATAATGGTGTCCACACAAAATATTGACACTTTGGGCCCAATTTGGACATTTTCACTTAGGGGTGTACTCACTTTTATTGCCAGTGGTTTAGACATTAATGGCTGTGTTGAGTTATTTTGAGGGGACAGTAGATTTACACTGTTACACAAGCTGTACACTCACTACTTTATATTGTAGCAAAGTGTCATTTCTTCAGTGTGGTCACATGAAAAGACAATCAAATATTTGCAAAAATGTGAGGGGTGTACTCACTTTTGTGAGATACTGTAAGAGCAAACCATTTACACATATAGCTTTATTTAACTCGGGTTCCTAAACTTTTTGGGCAAATGACCCAAAATGGACACTATGAATTTTCGTGGCCCCAAGTTGCTGAACCTCAGTAACGTAACATTTGTATGATAAAAACTAAAGGAATATTGCTTGTTCTGACTTGCCAAACTAGTAGGAAGTGGTTGAGGTGGTGTGATATGACGCATTGTGAAGCAGAGCAGCCTGGTTTATACTTGGCGCATGACTTTGTTTGTGCGTACAGATGCAGCTGTAATGCGAGTCGAATTATTGTTCACACATTCGCTTTGTATGTCACTCCGGGTAACATTTCAAAATATTAGCACGCATAACCTGTTTTCGGTATTTCAAATATTCATTGGTTAAATAATTAAATGAAATTAAAGGAGATAGAGGGTGAAACTCACTAACACCATTTGTAAATTAAGCGAACCCATATTGTGACCACTACTTTGAAAACTCCTGATTTAACTCTATTACTTTTCATAACCAAGATTTTGAATGCATAGCGTAGGTTATGTATTTAGCACACATAGGTATTCAGAGTATGGAAGCCTGTAGTAATTGGGATCTTTTCCAATCTGATTAAAGGCTATGCCAAATCTGATTTCATTTAAAATCGATACGATGACCAAACTAAAATGTGACTTGCGTTTGTTGGCATATTATAAAATTTTGGTGGGAAACAAACAGTTATGATCTTGGTGGGACATTTGGCTGGTTCTCACAAGGAAAACTGCTTTAAAAACAGGTTTTTAAAAATAAAACAAAAAGCCAAAATGTTTTCTTTTAGTTACTGAGGTTACGGATGATTTTAGAATTAGCTTTAGTTATGGCATTAATTAATAGTAATAATTTAAAAAGTAATTAAATAGCATATGACTGATTGATTGATTGATTGATTAATTTAATAGCATAAATAATTATGTAAGTGGAATGTCCACATTGGAGTTAATAAGGTAGAAACTGGGACGAGCCTTTTTTCATGTTCTTTTTCAGCTAAATTCTATCACTCTGTCTGTTATAATACCATAAAAATGCTATACTGAATCTGATTCTGAATAATATCAATTCATAGTCAACCTCTCAAGGGTACAAAACAAATTGTTTCGGAACATCTTTTAAAGCACAAAAAAAAAAAAAATGGTGTTCGGGCCTGGGGCATAGAGGGCTATGTCTATATGTGCATGTTTATATGGGATTTGTAGATTCTTAACATTTCTTCTATTTACATACAAGACCTCCATCCACTGCCACAGTGATCGGGATCCAGGGAAATGAAGAGAGTCTGCTGGAAGAGCGAAGAGGTGGAGAAACCCAGAAACCCTTCCTGGGGCTCTCGGGTATGTCGGCTCTCGACTCCTCTGATTGTGGTTAAAGATAAATATGTGACACTTCTGACTGGCACAACACAAGAGCTTTGCCCTATTGTTCGAATCTCAACAATGCCACAGTTATCAATGACAGGAAGTCCAATAAATGTAAATTGGCCCTGCTGTCCTGGTTGTTCTGATTATTCTTTCTTCCCTGTCAATCAGAATGACGCTGACCACTCGTAGGCATCTGTGAGCTCATGTATACGGCAGATGCCAGTTAACACTCTCCTTCAAGTACTGCCCTATGATGTAGCATGAGCAGTAGTTTCACAAAATGTGGTGCCAGAGCTTTAGATGGGGTGGCAGAGCTGTAAATGTCTTGCATCCTTTTCCTTAATTCATTAGTAGCTTTTGCGCAGGGGAGAACTGCTATGTGTGCATTAAAGTAGTCCAGTCTTGAGATGACGAGACTGAACAAGCACCTGATTTGCTCTTGTGGATGGAAATACCTGGATCCTCCTGATGTTGTAAAGTAGAAACCTGCATGACCTATTCAGGTTAGCAGTGTAGTGCGAGAAGAATACTTGTTAGGCCAGGACTACTCCACGATTATGTGCAATGTTCGATGGTGAGAGCTGAGAGTTGCCCAGGGAGTTTATAGGATCTTGATGTCCAGATACATCTCCAGGGATGTATAGCAGCTCAGTTTAGATGGGATTTAGTTTCAGCTGATGAGCTGCCATCCATATTGAGATGTTTGCCAGACATGCTGTGATCCATGTAGAAACATGTTTGTCTGAGAGAAGAAAGGAGAGGATGAGTTCAGTGTAATCTGCACGGCAGTGGTATATAAACTCATGTGAGGATATGACCTCACAGAGAGATTGGGTAGGAGAACAGAAGAGTGCTCAGTGTTCAGAGTCACTCTTCTTTCTTCTTGAGTACTTTGGGACACCAGTGAAGCATCTGCATGGAGCAGATGTGGATCTCCTCCTAGTGGCATGAAGCTCCTCAGTAACAGCTACCAGGGCAGTTTCTGTGCATTATACCACTTGTAATCCTTGGCGTCTTGAAGGCAGTGCTGGTCTTCCCAATCAGAAGCTGTGCTACAGGACGCGCTCAATGATTGGGACGGGGACAGTTCTGCTGTTGTCAACAAGTTTTTACAGATGTAGAAATTTGCTTTTTTATCATGCTAATTGAGGATACAACACACACAATAAGGACTTTCTCAAATCAGAAATCATAGGTGGATAATACTATCCGAGCCATGGTGAAGCATGCACAGCCACAAACAATGCAGGGTATGCTACACTCTCTAACACGCAGTGAAAGCCACTAAACTCCGGTAGTTTAGTTTAGTGCCAGGCTAACAGTCTCTCACTGAAAGTTATTAAAACCAAGGAGCTGGTTGGGGATTTCAGGAAGAGTCAATAGAGGAACTACACCCCATTTGAGATAGGTGGGACCCCTGTTTAGAAAGTGAGCAGCCATACCAAAAAATTCAAAAGCATCAGCTGTAAGAATCAGAAGGTCAGGTTGGAATTTGCAAAGAAATATAGAGATGAGCTACAAAAGTTCTGTTTTAGTTTAATTTATTTATTTATAAAGAAAATTTAAAAACAACACCGGTTAGGTTGGCGGTTCAATTCTTGGCCCACATGACTCCACATGCTGAAGTGTCCTTGGGCAAGACACTGAACCCCAAGTTGCTCTCGATGGCAAGCTAGCACCTTGCATAGCAGCTCTGCTACCATTGGTATGTGTGTGTGTGTGAATGGGTGAATGAGACACAGTGTAAAGCGCTTTGGATAAAAGTGCTATATAAATGCAGACCATTTACCATTTATTGCTCTAATATGCACCACTATGACACTTATGACACTGCACCAGAGTGAGACTGTTTCACTGCACAGGTCTATCCATAGGCTTGAAGGTGACTGCTGCCTGCAATTTTTCCTTCAACAAAACAGTCAACAAATTCTCAATGTCCCTTAATTTAACACCAAAAGTTACTCTGATTATCTACCATTTTTTCATAGTATTAAGACTTTATTCTCAAAATGTTTTTTTTTTCCCAACAAATTATTTACATTTGTCTTGGTTACAAATTTCAAACATAAGTCTATATAAAATGTCTTTAAGGCAGTGAAAAATATATATCCTCAATTTAGTGTTCTGACTGAGTGTGATTAACAAGAAATATATTGGGGAATGTGTTGTGTGTATGCTCCAATGATTAAGCTTTTTTTCCCCACAAGAGACTACACATATTATAGATCAGCCTAATGTAGACTGTCCTGTTTAACACTTGTCAAGAGGAACATCAAAAAAGTTTTTATGTTTTGTTTAATAAAAGACCTTTTTGTCTACAGAAACCACAAGCAAGTGTGGCTCTCTGTCGGAGGATCTGGGGGTGTGTGGTCATTCCCGAACCTCCAGCTATGCTAGTCAGCAGTCTAAAGTATCAGGTAGGTGCTCTGTCCTGATTCTGTTCTTTCTCCTGACTCATTTCTGGAATTGAGTCAGTGATTTTGAACCTCTGTTTAAATTTGTGGTGTTTTTACACATCTATGTGTGTAAACATGAGATTAGTCTCCTGCTGAATTTGGTTTGAGTGTCGTGTCTGTCATCTCATAACAGTTGCTCTGGTGCTTACTGACAACAGACAGCACACTCGTTGTATTTGAATGTTTCACATTCGATTAGGTCCATTTCATGTTCGCATCAGCCAGTTGTGAAAGAGCAGAAATAAACCTCTTTCCTGAACTCTGTCTAAAAGTGCAGAATAGTATTGATTACCGATTGTGCCCTGCGATGGACTGGCACCCTGTCCAGGGTGTACCCTGCCTTGTGTCCGATGCTCCCTGGGATAGGCTCCAGGTTCCCCCGTGACCCTGAAAAGGAGTAAGCGGTTGATGATGGATGGATGGATGGATTATAAGGCGCAGTCTCAAATACGGGGTCTATTTCTGTACTTGACCAATACATAAGGCGCACCGTGTTATAAGGCACATGCTAAAACATACGGTTGTTACTCCTCGGCCAGCAGATGGCAGCCCAGCATGAACTAACTCTAGACACGTGATTAATTGTTTTGGATTCGGTTGGATTCGGTGATGTATCCCAGCTGTGTTGTGTTTGGTTTGATTATGTTGGGTATTTAAACCCCTCGGCGCGAAGAGCACATTGCGCGTTATTGGTCTTTGTTTGAAGGTCTGTCTGAGTGTTTGCCGAATGAAGCCAGTATGGTTAGCCTTTGTTGAAGCCAGTATGGTTAGCCTTAGCCGGGGATGCTAAGCGGTGCTTGTTTATGTTTGTTTTGTTCTTAAATAA
>JAFFST010051861.1:94518-116687 GCA_022414735.1 Noturus placidus
GGTAACGGAAGCAAAACAGTGAGTTAAGTTGAACTTTATTCAACAAATGTTGTTTTGCAGCATACCGGTAATATACCTACCGGAGGCGTGGCGGAGGTAGGTGTACGTACTATACGTATTACGTAATGTTCTCTGATTGGTTTATCGCTGCCAGCGTACGTAGTGTACATATTACATCCCTGTGTCAGCGGGAAATGGAACTCAGTCCACACATAAGGCGCACCGGATTATTAGGTGCACGGCCGATTTTTGAGAAAATTTAAGGCTTATAGGTGCGCCTTATAGTGCGGAAAATACGGTATATTAAGTAATATAAGTATGGGTGGTTGTGGCACAGGTGTTAGAGGAGGTTGTCCACTGATCATAGGGTTGGCGGTTCGATTCCCGGCCCACGTGACTCCACAAGTGTCCTTGGGCAAGACACTGAACCCCAAGTTGCTCCCGATGGCAAGTTAGCGCCTTGCATGGCAGCTCTGCTACCATTGGTGTGTGAATGAGTGAATGAGACACAGTGTAAAGCGCTTTGGATAAAAGCGGTATATAAGTGCGCCATTTACCATTTATTAAGTTAAACAATAAAAAAGCGTTAAGACGAAGAAGAGAAAATTTGCTTGCATTTAGAAATGTGTGTGGAGGAATGGGATTTTTTTATTTTTTTTTAACTAACAAAATGGTCATTCTATTCCTTCTCTCTCATTACCTGTTGCATGACACTGATATAAATACCACCTAATGTGGGTTTTAGGCCCTCGGCTGCTGAAGTCTGTAAAGCCTTTAGCTACAAATGCACAGGCTTGGTTTGCTGTATCTCATTTAGGATTGACATCAGAAAAATACTTAAGGTGGAGGAAAAAAAATGTACATTGATACCCATTTACAGTCAATTCCAGTTTAAATACTTATCAAAATTCATGATACCATGAAGAGCTTCAGTGATCTACCATACAGTGCATCCGGAAAGTATTCACAGTGCTTAACTTTTTCCACATTTTGTTGTTACAGCCTTATTCCAAAATGGATAAAATTCATTATTCACTGACAAAATTCAATCTACCTGACTTATTAAACAGCAGACCAATCCTTACAAAGTGAGACCTTTAAATATACATGCTTTTAAATAAAATTTGGTTTGCACCTGGGAGAATGGGGATTTGAACTGGGATGATATTGGGGGGCGGGGAATAGCTGAAGGACACTGGAAAATGGCACCATTAAAAAATACGGATTCTAGATCATTATTATCATCAGACTAAAATGTCTGCTAGTTGGGCTCAAAACATACAGAAATGCTTGGTCATGACAGTGTGCAAGTTTAACAAGGAATATCACCTAGAAGTAGCAGTAGTCAAGTTGATAAATAAGGTAAATTTAGTAAGTACACTATCATTGTTTTAATAAGTGTATGCAGAAAAAAGTTTTCAGACTTCCATTTATTCATTTAGCAGACACTTTAGCAGACTTGGGGTACTTTTTTTGCAGAACTTTTTTTGTGTTTTATTTATTTATTTATTTATTTTCTTTTTTTTACCACTGAATGCATTACACTTATTGATCTGGCTACTTGTCTACTTGCCTTAATTGAACCTGCCGCTTCTAGCAGGATTTCATCCATTTTCTTTCCTTCTCATGTTTTGGTCTTTGCAAACCTGCAGATGCTCATGACCAAGTATTTCTATACAACGATTTCAAACAGATCAGAGCAGACATCCATCCATCCATTTTCTTATCCTTCAAGGTTGCGGGGAACACAGGGAACATCAAAAGGAGCATTGGGTACAAGGCATGGTATACCCTGGACACTCGCACACTACGGACACTTTGGACATGGAAATCAGCATGCATGTCTTTGGACTGGGAGAGGAAAAAAGAGAACCTGGAGGAAACCTCCGCAGCATGTGGAGAACAAGCAAACTCCACGCACACAGGGCAGCGGCAAACGTGCTAAGCACTAAGCCACCATGCGCCCATCAGCAGACATATTGGTGTTATTTTAACTATGGCATCCCTATTGCCATGCAATCTTTGACATTTTTTAGCTATTATTTCTGCATCTTTGCTGTTCAAATGCTCGTATTAAAATGTGCACTTTTTAGATTGTTTTTGAAAAGTGTAAAAATGGGAAAAATTAGATAAAACAGAATTTGGATGTTTGTTTTATATGACACAATCTGGGTTTTTTTTTTTGCAGAAATAAAATGGAAAAAGGAAAGTTTTTCTTTTTATTTTTATTTCAAAAACAGATATGGATTGAACAGGTCAAAACTGGACTGAAATTAAATGTATTTGGTCAATCATGTCATTAGAGAGTATTTATATTCATTGCTATCATTACATGTTCTAACTGTGCCTGGTGTTCAGGTGAAGTGTTACAGGTATGTCACATGTTTGTGTCCTCTCTCGTACCAGGCTACAGCTCGGGTCACTCTCGCTCCTCCAGCCTATCGGAGTTCACCCATAAGAGGAACACATCAATTGATAGTGCATCTACAGGCATTGCTAGCATCCCTGAGCCCAGTGACGAGAGCCTGAACCCCACAGTGCCTGCTGCTGCTGGCCTTGGAGCCTGTAGCACCCTGTCAGTAAACCCTGCTACACCAGACCGAACTTCCAGCAGGTCAGACATCAAATAGTTACACTATACAGGATAGGATTTTAACAGCTAAGCTGTTAATCAGGACACCCTTCACAAGCTGTTAGAGGTTGATGTGAACAACCTGTTTTTTATCAGTCTTAAATTGTCCAGTTTTGGTTAGTCTGTGCCAATGATGGCCTCAGATTCTTTTTCTTTGCCAATCAGCCATCCCATTAAAACCACCTGCCTAATATTGTGTAGGTCTCCCATGTGCTGCCAGAACAGCTCTGCGCTGTCGAGGCATGGACTCCACAAGACATCTGAAGGTGTGCTCTGGCACCAAAACTTGTGCAGCAGATTTTAAGTACTGTAAGTTGTGAGGTGGCACCTCCATGGATCGGACTTGTTTGTCAAGCACATCCCACAGATGCTTGATTGGACTAGGATCTGGGGAATTTGGAGGCCAAGTCAACATCCTGAACTTTGCCATGTTCCTCAAACTGTTCCTGAACAATTTTTTCAGTGTGGCAGAGTGCATTATCCTGCTGAAAGAGGCCACTGCCAGTAGTGAATACTGTTGCCATGAAGGGATGCACTTGGTCTACAACAATGTTTAGGTAGGTGGTACGTGTCAAAGTAACATCCACATGAATGCCAGAACCCAAGGTTTCCCAACAACATTGCCCAGTGCATCACATGCTTTCTTCCCATCCTGGTGCCATCTCTTCACCAGGTTAGCGACGCACACACACCACATTAATCTTTTCGGTGGTGGACAGGGGTCAGTATGGGCACTCTGACCGATCTGCAGCTACGCAGCTCCATACACAGCAAGCTGTGATGCACTGTGTGTTCTAACACCTTTCTATCATAGGCAGCATTAACTTTTTCAGCAATTTGGGATTGGAACAGATGGGCTAACCTTCGCTCCTCATGTGCATTAATGAGCCTTGGGCGCCCATGACCCTGTCACTGGTACACCGCTAGGTACTAACCACTGCTGTTTTGGAGATACTCTGATCCAGTTGTCTAGCCATCACAATTTGAGCCTTGTCAAAGTTCACTTACTGCATAATATATCCCATCCCTCGACAGGTGTCAGTGTAATAAGTTAATCAGTGATATTCACTTTCCTGAGACGACACGAGGAAGAAACCTTGAGAGGAACTAGACTCAAAAGGGAACCCATCGTCAACTGGGTGACACCGAATAGTGCGATTATTAATAATTTCCCTTCTATAACTGTGTGCTATATATTCGAAAAGTGTGTAAACGGGAACTTAAAGGCAACTTAAGAATTGACAGGAGCCCCTGTTCACACAGGCGTTTAATTTAATTAAAAAATGTGCCAATTTGACACGGACGATACAAAGTAAATGCTCTTTAGTGATAAATCAGCATTGAATGAATAAAAACATTCCAATTCAAGACTACAGCTTGTTTTCTGTTGATGCCAGTTGAGTATCATTTTGAAACCATGCCTATTCCTTATCTAAGCCATACGAAGCCCAGTCTAGTGTTTGGTGGTTTTATAAAGTCATAGTTGATCGAGTTGCTCCCCTGCAGGCACCCAATGAAGCAGGATTCGATGGAATCACAACTGAAGCGCGTGGACGCAACTAGGGTTGATGCTGATGATGTGGTGGAGAAAATCCTGCAGAGCCAAGACTTCACCCCTGGCCTGTTTGACTCTAGTGCTGAAGGTAACTGTAGCAACTACTCTTTCAACTACCAGCCTGTCAGACCTCTTTATCGCTGAAGAAAAGCATCAACATTTAATATTGTGTTTCAGAGGAGGGTCTCCGTTTATTTGTGGGTCCTGGAGGAAGCACAGCACTTGGTAGCCATCATCTTCCTGTCAGGTAAAAATGTAGAAATCAGTAGTAAAGTGTTAAGTATCAGCAGAGAAATTACAATGTGAAACTAAACCACACTCTAAATGGGACACCATCACTCATAAGAGGATTTCTCTAAGCTAAATTGAGATAAACTTGTGATGGGATTTTGAAATCCAGATATCTGTTCTTCCATTCTGATCTTTCATATATGAAAAGCAGTTAAAGTGGATATAAAGGCTACACATCCCTATTAAAATAACCTTTTTTTGTGATGTAAAAACAGTAAACAAAGATACAATCCCTTCCAAAACTATTAGAACAAGGGCTATTTATTTTATTTTCTGTAGACTGAAGACATTTTGAGATCAAAACATTTATTTGAGGAGAGAGTTTAGAATTTCAGCTTTTATTTCCTGATATTTATGTGTAGATGTGTTACACAACATAGAACATAGCACAAAGTACAATCTGTATCTGACCACCCAATTTGTATGCAAATAAATGATTGGAACATGTGACTGACATATGTTTCTTGTTACCCAGGTGTGTCCTGTTAGACTGATTGTTTAAATAATAAATAGCTCTGAACATCTACTCTTGGTTTTAGACTTTCAATTTCAAATTGAAGGCTAAATTGAAGGAAAATAGTTAATTGGGCCCAATTTGGACATTTTCACTTAGGGGTGTTGCACACACTGTGTGTGTTTTTTTTTATATATATATATATATATATATATATATATATATATATATATATATATATATACACACACACACACACACAAGTGAGTACACATCCACCTTCCATTTGAGGATGCCTCACAGATGCTCAATAGGGTTTATATGCTTTGCTAGTCCATCACCTTCACCCTCAGCTTCTTTAGCAAGGCAGTGGTTGTCTTGGAGGTGTGATCTGGGTCATTATCATGCTGGAATACTGCATACTGATCATGCTCTGCTTCAGTATGTCACAGTGCCTGTTGGCATTCATGGTTCCCTCAATGAATATACGTATGAGTGCTGCCAGCATTGCTGCAGAGGTACAAGGGGTGGGGGGGTCAGCCTGTCAGTGCTCAGTCTATACGCCGCACACTGCATCAAATTGGTCTGCATGGCTGGCGTCTCAGAAGGAGGCCTCTTCTAAAGATGATGCACAAGAAAGCCCGCAAACAGTTTGCAGAAGAAAAGCAGACTTCGGACCTGGATTACTGGATGTCCTGTGGTCTGATGAGACCAAGATAAACTTATTTGGTTCAGATGGTGTCAAGCGTGTGTGGCGGCAACCAGGTGAGGAGTACAAAGACGGGAGTGTCATGGTCTGGGGCTGCATGAGTGCTACACTGGGGAGCTACAGTTCATTGAGGAAACCATGAATGCCAGCATGTACTGTGACATACTGAAGCAGAGCATGATCAGTATGCAGTATTCCAGCATGAGAACGACCCCAAACCCACCTCCACTGACCACTGCCTTGCTAGCTGAGGGTGAAGGTGATGGACTGGCCGAGCATGTCTCCAGACCTAAACCCTATTGAGCATCTGTGGGGTATCCTCAAATGGAAGGTGGAGGAGCACAAGGCCTGTAACCAGTTCGTGATGTTGTCCTGGAGGAGTGGAAGAGGACTCCAGTGGCAACCTGTGAAGCTCTGGTGAACTCCATGCCCAAGAGGGTTAAGGCAGTGCTGAAAAATAATGGTGGCCACACAAAATATTGATACTTTGGGCCCAATTTGGACATTTTCACTTAGGGGTGTACTCACTTTTGTTGCCAGTGGTTTAGACATTAATGTCTGTGTGTTGAGTTATTTTGAGGGGACAGTAAATTTACACTGTTTCACAAGCTGTACACTCACTACTTTACATTGTAGCACAGTGTCATTTCTTCAGTGTTGTCACATGAAAAGATATCATCAAATATTTACACAAAATATATATGTTAAATATAGGTGTGTTACAATTATTGGCACCCCTATGAATTCATATGAGAAATTTATTTGACGTATATTCCCATTCTTTTAAAATTTTTTAGTACAACTGGGTGACTAGGAATAGGAAATTGTTCAACCATGACTTCCTGTTTCACAGGGGTATAAATATGAGGTAACACATACACCAAATTCCCTTAGTCATTCATCACAAGGGGTAAGACTAAGGAATATAGCTGTGATGTGCAACAAAAGGTTGTTGAGCTTCACAAAATGGGAAGTGTCTATAAGAAAATAGCACAAGCATTGAAAATGACCATTTCCACCATCAGGGCAATAATTAAGAAGTTCCAGTCAACTGGAAATGTTCTGAATTAACCTGGAATTGGACGTGTGTCTATATTGTCTCAAACCACAGTCAAGAGGATGGTTTGATGTTCCAAAAAATTTCGAGGGATCACAGCTGGAGAATTGTAAAATTTAGTTGTGTCTTGGGGTCAGAAAGTCTCCATAACTACAATCCGAAGTCACCTAAATAACCACAAGTTGTTTGGAAGGGTTTCAAGAAAAAAGCCTCTACTCTCATCCAGAAACAAAATAGAGCGTCTTCAGTTTGCAGACACTACTGGACCTTCAGATGGGACCGGGTTCTATGGTCAGATGAAACCAAAATAGAGCTTTTTGGCAATAAACACCAGAGGTGGTTTTGGAGCACACAGAGAGGTAGCCATAAGGAAAAGTACCTCATACCCACGGTTAAATATGGTGGTGTATCTTTAATGTTTCGTGGCTGTTTTTATGCCAGAGGACCTGGACATTTTGTTAGGATACATGGCATCATGGACTGTATTAAATATCAACAGATATTAAATGAAAACCTGATTGTCTCTGCCAGAAAGCTTCAAATGGGCCGTGGTTGGATCTTCCAGCAGGACAATGATCCAAAACATACATCAAAATCAACACAAAAATGGTTTACTGACCACAAAATCAAGATCCTGCCATGACCATCCCAGTCCCCTGAATTGAAACCCACCCTGGACATAGCCTGGATTTGTATACAGTGTTATTGCACACTGTTTGTAATTTATCAGTATGTATACCTTTTCATTGTCAAATAAAAAACATTAAATATCCTCTTTTCACTACGGCCAAATATATAATTTGAAGTAATGTACAGTAATAATAAAATAACAATACAAAATTATTAATAATAATAATTACATGAATATTTAAATCTAGTGCATTTTATAGGTAGATTAAGACTAGATTTAGATTTATTAAATGTATTGTAAAGGAATACCAATATATTTGTTTAAAAATGTGTCACAATTATTACAACATGACAATGTTTTTGGTGAGTTTATAATGCAATACATTTGTCGATGTAAAAATCGTTACTTCAGTATGAGCACAAGATTTGATTGTTTTGATAAAATTATTACATTATGAACATTTTATTACACTAATAATGTAAATTATTACATCGTGACAGTTATTACATCGAGTTACTACATGGTCCCATTTTGTTTTTTACATGAATTTTTTTGATTGTTATATCACATTAAAGGTGGAAAAAGATCTGAAATTATTTATCTTGGTTTCATCCTTTTACTGCACAGCACAAAAAACTGCCATTTTAACAGGGGTGTGTAGACTTTTTATATTCACTGTATGTGAACAGGAAGCGTAGTGTTTCATCAGCAGTTCTACTGAACATGATTTATATCTTACATCAGCCCTGCTTCAGTTGTGATGTTTCCTTTTTAAATGTTACAGGGTTGGTGCTGGTGCTTATGAACAAGTGGTGATCAAGCGCTAGAGCTGGAAGGTGCCAAGTAAAGAGGTGGCAGAAACCCAAATTACAGGAGAGAGAAAGGGCTCTTCAACCTCTTCTTTCCAGCCGTTGTGATCCCCCACCCTCCTCTATTCACTACTGGTGGAGCCTGAGTATTTTCAAAGAGCAGTCTCTGCCATCACTGTGTAGGCATGGGCTCCTCTGAATCCTGGGGTAACTTAACTCCTTTCCAATCCCAACACTCCATGCTTTCTTCTTCAATTCGCCTATAAATCTTCAACAAAGGAGGGAAACTTGTTGGAACAGGAAACTATCTTTGCAGGGTTGTGCTTGGTTGGCAGTTTTTTCTCCAGTTTTTTTGTCACTTGTGTGGTGAGGATTTTAGCTCTTCATTGGATCTTGTGTATTCAGGGTTGTAGATTCACATAGTTGAAGTTTTAATATTCGTATTAAGTATTCAGATGAGACATACATCCACATCTCAGTGTTTTTGTGTGTAGGTGGGAATTGCAGATGATGTGCTGCAGATTTCTGGTTAAGCTCACATCATTGTGTAGTGCTTCCTTTGGCTGAGGGGAAATTGAACCAACTAGCTGGCATCAGGGAGGAGAGTTTGACTGTAGCGAGGAGAATTTGTGGCACTCACTGAACAAAGTGTCAAATTTATATTTAAATAAATGAGTAATAATTTCTGATGGCACTTAATAGTATAATACTTTGAATAGTTATCAGTCCCTCTAGGCTGTGTTCTGTCAGATTTAGATTTCTATTTTTCTTGGTTGTCAGTGTGCATATAAGAGTCTAAATGTTAAAAAAAATAGTTACATGTGTGCATTTGGTTGTATAGCCATTTCACTTCTTCAGAACAGCATATTTGGGGCCAAAGTCAAGCTACTCAGAAACTGCCATTATCAATAACTGGATGGTGTAATAAAGCAGTTTGACCTTGCAGTCATAATTGCACTATATACACACATTATGGCTAACTAGCTCATTTTATATTGAACACATAGTGTATGACTGAGAGCCAAGGGGCAGGAATTCACAATTTTTTAGTTATTATTATAGTCAATTATTGCCTTTGCAGCTGTGAAAGCAGTTTTCTTATGTTTGAATTTTATTTGAGGTGTTTCAGTCCATGACATGACCCTCTTTTCCTTTACTAGTACTACATACGTTTATTGCTGTTGTGTTCCTCTTATTTTATTTTATCAAAAACACTACACAATGTACATTAATGTCCGTTAAGTTTATGCATATCTGATGTTTATCCAGGCATATTGTTAAAGTATTTTTGTTGGTTTTCTGTCTGATAGTGTAACCATGCACCAGGTTCTCTATGGTACAAAAGCCATATGTTTTACAGTGAGCCCACTTAACTCCTATGTATTCTGAAATGGTGTGTGTGTGTTAGTGTGTAAACAGCATCATTTTTATATCTCTTTAGTGTATCTAAACTCCAGGGACTAACTAGGTAGGGCTAGATTTAACTACCAAAAGCATGGGACCTTTACACCTTTTGAATATCTTTCTAGTCTACAAATGCCTGTAATAACTGATTATACTGCTTGTGTTATGATGTAATATCGGCACCATCACATCAGTAGCCTTTTCAATTATACAGACTTCGTTAAGCCAGACACTAATGCTAATCATTAGTATTGTGTTTTACAACTCTGACCACTAGGTTTCCATAGAGCAGTGTTTAGTGCATTATACCTTTACACTGTACAATAACAGAATCCCTCAATATTTGAATAGTTGACATTCAGTGTGTATGTACTTTGTGTTTATTTACAACACCATGGTTTTTTTTTTTTTATCCCGTCTGTGAAGCTTTTGCTAATTGTACTGTACAGTGTCTGATGTAATGGTGACTATGCTTTTTGCTGTTGTGATCTTCCTTTTAACCAGTGCTGTTTTACATGTACCTCACACTGTTAAATAAACACAGTACATTAAAAAAGTAAAGATTTCAGTGTCAATTTAACACAAAAAAATTTATTTGTGAATACACTTCACAACAGAACAACCTAATATACAAGTTCAACATAAATATGTAGTAAAAAAAATAATTTAAAAAAATGTAACCAAGATTGATCTTGGTTACTTAGAATAACCTAGTTGCATAAACAATGGAGAATTTGTAATTTTGTTATGGGGTCATGTGACGATCATTTTGAGTGCAATCATATTCAAACTTGTGTTTAGGAGTAATTATTATAGAGCTGTCACCAATGAAATTATTGTGATTAACCCCAAATAAAAAACTGCAGTTTCTGTAGGAGTTTCTTCCCATCACCTGGGTCACCCCAACTTCTGAAGCCATGGTCATCAAAGAGCTGACCAAAGCATGTACAGGATCTCACTGTTGAAAGGTATTGATCAGGAGAGAGGTACAAAAGAATCTTCAAAACATTACATGTATTATGGAACACTGTGAAGGCAGTCATCAACAAGTAGAGAAGGTGGAGCACCACGGTTACATCACAGAGTACAGGACATAACAACATGAAAAAACCAAAACTACTCAGGGAGTCTGCCAAGAGACCTTTAGCCTAAAATGTGAGACCTAAAGAGTTAATCTTCTGATGGAGCCAGGTAGAACTTTTTGTGAATAATTCTAAAAAATATGTTTGGCACAAAAACGAGATTTTATCACCCAAAGAACACCAAACCCCAGTGAAGCATGGTGGTGTACACACTGGTGCAACCAGTTATTCAAAGTCCCCCCCCAAGTTTTTTTTATATTTGTTTTTCACTTGAATTGTGTTGGTTGCTACAATCACATTACAGGTGGAAAAAGATCTGATGTGATTTATCTTGGCTTTATTTTTTTCTGTTACAAAAACCTGCAGTTTTGACAGCGGTGCATAGACTTTTTATATCCACTGAATGTTTCCCACAATTCGATCAAATACAGACTGTTAATGTCTGTTATTCCTGCACAATCACATCAAAATAGAGAGGAGCACTTCCACACCATGGAACTAAATATTAGTATGTGTAAGTTGCCTAATAAGAGATTCATATAAAGAAATTTGCTCAACAGAACTGAACATAAATAGACAACTATTATTTACCTCTGTTGTTAGGGTAGCTGATAAATTTTACATTACTCTTTGACCACTCAATAATTGTATTTATTGTCCTATATGGAAGGTAAACCTGACAAGCGGGCCAGTGAGTGCAAGATGTTATAGTTCCTTTGTTACTGATAGCCGTAGCCTAAGAAATAATCAAAGTTCACTTTCCCAGTCCTCCTCTACATGGTCATTCATAGACCTTGACACACGTTCTGCCTTCTCACACGCATCCATTTCCTCTTGGTCTTCCTCTTCATAATCATCAGGCAGCATTATGGCATTTCTGTCAGCATCTAGCTGCACTCGCAAATCCACCAGCAGCGTGGCTCGAAGTTGCTGGATATTGCTGCACAGAGCTTGCACTTTGTAACCAGACCACACACGCAGAAGTGGTACACAGATCCAACTCTCTTGCCTGTACACCTCCTCTTCCTCCCTTGCCTGCCTTGCTTCCTTGAATTTACAGGAGGTAAAATCCCACTGCTCACCTTCCTGACCCCCCAGCCATTCCTTCTTCAGCTGCTCGGCTCGGGAGAGGACCTCACTAACTAGAGTCCTCTGGAAGATATTGTTGTCACAGAGGCTTGGGTAAGTGACCCTGTAGAGCTAACAGGAATGAACATGGGAGAAAGATTACATGGCAGGCACTTATTCAGATACTTACAAATTCTCTCTGCCCATCACAGCACTTACCAGTTGATATACTGTAGGCTCCTCCTCTGTGTTGTTCCTTTGTGCATTTAAATCACCAGCCCTTTGGAAAACTCCAATCTGGGAGCAGAATCCGACATCTCTGATCTCCCCACAAGTCTCTCCGACTCCTGTGAACTCTACGGAGTATCCATATTTCCTGCAAACTCCATTGGCCCTGAATGAATGAGAAAACTATTACAATCGGGAAGGCTTTTCATTAGGGCTGGAAGGGTATAAAAAAAAATAAAAACAAATGGTAAAATTGTACAACTCAATCATAATGTTCAGTAAAAAGATGATAAATAATCATATAACACGTGTTATACTACTACTATACTATTTCTCTCATTTTCAGCTTTTTGAAAGTAACTCAGACTGCCCTGATTTAAAATTGCTAAGCTTACTTCAAGTTTCACATTCTCAAGATTCACTTTCAGTAACTACATGGATCCATCATGGTAACACTGGGTGTGAGGCAAAAATACACCCCAAACGGAATTAAAAAGGCCAGTCCAGCTCAGTATACACACACAAGGTTGAGATCAAAACTGAATGAGACGACAGATCAGAGTTTCAGCTTTCGTCTCTGGATATTTACATCTAAATGTGTTGAACAACTTAAAACATCTTTTGTTTGAACCCACTCATTTTTCAAATGAAGTGTGACAGAGTTTCTTGTCACCAGGTGTGCCCAGATTGTTTAAACAGTTAATAGCTCTTAATGTCTACTCTTGGTTTGAGCCCTGGATTTACCTGTGAAAACTGCATTTGTTTTTAAAAAGGATAGACCAACATGAGGATCAGAGAGCTGTCTACAGGAGAAAAGCAAGCCATTTTGAAGAGAAAAGAGGAAAAAATCTATCAGAGATATTGCACAAACATTGGGCATATCCAATGCAACAATTCGGAATGTCCTGAAAAAGAAAGAAACCACAGATGCACTCACAACCAGACCTGGAACAGGTCAATCGAGGAAAACAACAGTTGATGACAGAAACATTGCTGTTTTTGACCTGCGTGAAGTTGGCCCCCCACCCAGCGCAAAATGTTGGCAAAATAGTCTCAATCATTTGTGCTCCGGTTGTGCCTTAAACATTTTCATCGGTCCTGTTTCGGTTTTGGAGATATTAAAAGAATATTTATAGGCCATTCTGAGGTCACTCAGTCCCCCCCCCCCCAATATGCTCCAAATTCCCCCACAAATAGGCTCAATCATTTGTGCCCCGTTTGTGCCACTAAAAGTTTAATTTGTGCTGCTTCCGTTTTTAAAATATTAGACATTGAATTATGGTGCCGTGACATCACCAGCCCCCACACGCTCCAATTTCACTCCAAATAGGCTCGTTTGTTCATGCTCTATTTGTGCTGGTTTGTGCCGATAAACGATTCGTTTTGGTTTTGGAGATATTAAAATAATATTTAATAAGTCAATCATGGGGTCACTCACCCCCCCCCCCCCCCCCCCCCCCCCCCCCCACATGCTCCAAATTCACTCCAAACAGTCTCAATCATTCATACTTCGTTTGTGCTGATAAACACTTCGTTTGTGCCGCTTCCGTTTTTTAAATATTAGACATTAAGTTCTACATTAGAAACTTGTTTTCATGTATTACTGTATTTGCTAGAATACAAGGAAAATATAATATAGTAATAATATACAAGGATATTAGATCTTATATTAGGACCAATATGGTAATGTTGACCCCTTGATGCACAAAAAACCTAACATGGGTACCATGTACAGCAATAATTAGCATTGCATAGCTACATTAGCCATATTAGTATTAGCAATGAGTTTTCTATTCAATAGACATTGACAATCTTAGCTCTCTTGAAGGTTGAACCATTATGGTTGTCAGTTACAATATTATTCATTAACTTCGGTGTTAAAACATTGTACTTACACTGGCCAGAATTTTGATTTAGTTACTATATCAACTTTTCCTATACAATCTTCCTATGCCAACACTAATTTCCACAAGAGCATCTTGAACAGAATTGTCACTTACCCGTAGTGTATCAGATGATTTAACTTTTCATTTATTAAAAAGGAGAACCATGAGAGACCAGTGAATGAAGTAAAGATAATTGTTTATTGAACAAATGATGATATGATTTGTCTTGACAAAAAGTCTTCGGCAATTCGACTCTAAAATATTAGACATTGAATTATAGGTGCAAATCTCCTCAGTGTGAGCACACTTTTAAAAACAGAAGCACAAAACTTATCAGCACAAACAATCACAAACGAAGCACAGACGATTGAGACTATTTGGGGTGAATTTGGAGCATAATTCTGAGTGACCTCAGAATTACCTATAAATATTCTTTTAATCTTCAGAATAATTCTGAGTGACCTCAGAATTACCTATAAATTTTCTTTTAATATCTTCAAAGCAACCAAAGCAGCACAACTGAAGTATTTATCGGCACAAACCATCACAAATGGAGCACAAATAAAAGACTATTTAGAGGGAATTTGGAGTATTTGTGGGGGGCTGGTGACATCACCGCACCATAATTCAATGTATAATATTTTAAACACAGAAGCAGCACAAACAAATATTTTATAGGCACAAACGTTGGGTGGGGGCCAACTTCGTGTCGGTTTGTTTTTGGGTTTTTCTTCATAGCTCTTACAATGACATCAACAACCTTCACAGGGCAGGGGTGAAGGTATAACAATCCACCTTTCAAAGAAGACTTTGATAGCAGAAATATTGAGGCCATACCACAAGATGCAAACCACTCATCAGCAGTAAGAATCAGAAAGCCAGATTGGAATTTGCAAAGAAATACAGGGATGATCCACAAAAGTTCTGGAACCAAGATGAACCAAGTAATGGAAAGCCCAAAGTGTGAAGAAAAAAAGGATCTGCTCATGATTCAAAACATACAAGCTCATCTGTGAAGCATGGTAAAGGTAGTGTCATGGCTTGGGCTTGCAGGGCTGCTTTTGGAACATTCTCACTAATCTTTATTGATGATGTAACTCATGATGGAAGCAGCAGAATGAATTCAGAAGTTTACAGAAACAATCTGTCTTCCAAAAGTGGAAGGTGTTAGACTGGCCGAGTTGATCACCAGACCTTAACCCAACTGAGCAGCATTTCACCTCCTGAAGAGGAGACTGAAGGGAGAAACCCCTTGTAACAGTTGGTGTTAGTAAGTCGCAGGCTTGATACCGTTATTGCAAGCAAGGTTTATGCAACCAAATATTAAGTGTTAGTCCTAGTTAGTCTATGCTCACCTAAACATTGGGTGGTCTGCCACTAAAGGTGCTTAAAGGTTGTTTAACACATCTTGATTTAAATTCCAGGTTCTTAAGCTAAAATTCTGATCTACCATCTCATATTCATCTTTTCATCTACAACCCAACTGTCTTTAGTGTATAGTGAAAACAAAAGAACTGGCCTTGAGGTTCCAATACTTTCAGTGGGGACTGTATGTTAGCCAAGCCAACTTCTGTATATTTTTGGTAGGTTGGAGGAATCCCGTGTGCACACGTGCTGTCATCATTACCACATATAATATAATAATTCACTTATCACTGTCTAGGTATGGCTAACAGTGCTGCTGCCACTTACACTTGCCACTGAAAACTGAAGGGAAAAAAAAACACACTTAATTGCTTTGTAAGAATAAATTGCATCATTCTTGCTGAAATGTATAATACATTCACATGTCAGGAATAAAAGCTCACCAAGCTTGAAACTGTGCTCTGGTCCACTCGAATTTGTGGTCGTTGTGTCTGAAGCCTGTTAATCCTGGTAATAAAGGATTGAATTCTGCATTCGGCGTGCTTATTATGACAGTACGTGGCTGCATGTATTCAAACAAAACCTCTGAAAATCTCTCCACTTCCCAAAGCTGAAGGTGCTCCATGCTTTGAGACAGGAAATAAAATGAGGAAATGTTTAAAACCATGATTTCACTCAATGCCAAAATCACTCTGCATAGTAACAAGTTTGAACACACTCACACTTCAATGCAGGTGATCAGATCAAAGCCCTTGGTACATGGCTCTGTTTCTGTGATGGAGCCATGATAAAGCTTGATTGTAAGTGGTCTGGCATCTGGCTGTAAGTGTTCAGCCATGAGTGGAGCCAGAGCATACCTATTACACAGTAACAGACATGCATACATGAGACCTTCACCTGCTACCACACTATAGTACAGGGTTCTTTAATCATGTCTGCTGGGCCGGTATGGCTGCAGACAGAGTACCTCCTGTTTGACTGAAATGAAAATCTGCAATCAACTATCAGTTGATAGTTGATTGCAGACCAAGATGAACTGGTTAAACAAGTGAATTGAAGTGTGGCTCCTGTTTGGTTGGAATGAAAGCCTGCAGCCACATTGGCCCTCTGTGGATAAGATTGAAGACCCCTGCTGTAGTGGTACAATATAGTGTGACAATGATCAAGTAAATCAATTTAGAGATGTTACAATGAAGTCCATTCAAGAAGTTGATTCCAGACAAGGAGTTATTTTAGGAAAACCTGTAAATTCATGCAGTTCATTCATCCAATCAGCCATTGAGGTGGCAGCAGAGGAATGCAAAAAAAATCATGCGAATGCAGGTCAAGAAGTTTCAGTTAATGTAAATGGTGCACTTATATAGCACTTTTATCCAAAGCGCTTTACACGGTCTATCATTCACCCATTCACACAGACACTCGCACACCAATGGTAGCAGAGCTGCCATGCAAGGTACTAACTTGCCATCGAGAGCAACTTGGGGTTCAGTGTCTTGCCCAAGAACACTTCGGCATGTGGACTCATGTGGGCCAGGAATCGAACCGCCAACCCTACGATTAGTGGACAATCCACTGTACCACCTGAATTACAGCCGCCCAATGTACACATCAAACATAATGAAGAAAAAAACGTGATATGTGACTTTAATCATGGTATTTCAGAAACTGCTGATCTCCTGGGATTTTCACACACAGTCTCTAGAATTTACACAGAAAATGTAAATGGTGCAAAAAACAAAACCATCCTGTGAGCAGAAGTTCTGCAGGCTGAAACACCTTGCTGATGAGAGAGTTCAGAGGAGAATGATCAGACTGGTCATAGCTGACAGGAAGTCTATAGTAACTCAAATCATCACTCTTTACAATCATGGTGAGCAGACAAACATCTCAGAATGCACAACACATCAAACCTTGAGGTGGATGAGCTACAACAGCAGAAGACCACATCAGGTTCCTCTCCTGTCAGTCAAGAATAGGAATATAAGGCTATCATGATCATAAATTAGCAAAAAACTAGACAGGCTCCCCTGCAACCCTTATAGGATAATCAGTACAGAAATTGGATGGATGGATGAATGGATAAATGAGCAGGTGTGTTCCTATTAAAGTGGATGATGAGTGTATATGATCAATCTTCACACACATTAACTTTGTATGACATTCGTGTTCAACATTTTCCATTTTAGTTAACATCATAGTATGGAGATATAAAAGCTAGCTAAAGTAACTTAGTTCCATGAGGGAGATCTACATGCTTTGATACAATAGTGTGTGGTGTGGAGGGAGCGATCGGGTCAAACAGTGATGATGGAATGTCATTTGATATTCGCAGATATGCGGAAATTAAGGGACAGTCCCTAAAATTACATGCGGCATTGGTATACAAGTTTCTAACTTCAATAGGATTTGAAAGGAATGACTTACAGTCACACAATTAGGGTTGCAACTACTGATTATTTTCATAATCAATTAGTTGGCCTATTATGTTTCGATTAATCGGATGGGGCGGGGGAAAATTTCAGTACCTTTTTTTTGTTTATTTAAAATAAATTCTGCAAAATATGTGTTACAACACAAATATTAACGTCAGACCAAAACTTTACACAACTGTTTGTCCAAAACAGAAAAGAACCCAAAACACACACACCAGAATATATACTGTTCATTCAGGACTGTAGTTTAATTATGTGCTTTTTGTGTATCCATAAAAAATAATGCAAAAATACTTCTATACAATATAAATGAAATATATATATGTGTGTGTATATAAAAATTTTTTTTAGGAATGTCACGAGAACCGATACTTCGGTACCAAGTCAGTACCAACATCCTTAAACCATGACAGTACTTGTTTTTCTGGAGTAGCATTGGTACCGGTTCTAATGGAGGTACCGAGGTTGCAATTCTTCCGGACCTGATGGGGGCAGCAAATACGCGCAAGTGTTTTAGTCGGTCCACAAGTGGTGAAGTAGAACAACAACAATTACAAGCACACAACGCCCCAACTCATTGAGAGGAAATGTGGTATGGAATATGGAAATACCTTGCATTTCGGGCGGATGACAACAAACATCATTGATGCTCTGAAGCTGGTGTGCAACTGGTGCTATCGTTCATTCCAGGAAACACCTGCAATTTGGCGAAGCACCTGAAAGACTGGCCGTAAAACCAGTGAACGTTATGCTCCATGTAATGTTTATGATAGCCAGTTATTTATTAACGACACTAACGCATTGCGATGTTATAAACTACCACCGTGAATAGTCATTCAGCTCGTGTCCTGTCAGATAAAATGTAGCCTAATGTCACTAATAATTATTCAAATGTTCATGCTTTTAATAAATCTTTTTGGCCTCCAACCATATCAGTGAATTTAAACTAATGCTTGCATTCAGAGTATAAGGGGTGTGTGTGTGTGTGTGTGTGTGTGTATGTGTTTAGAAGTGCACCTCCACTCATTGTCAGACAGTGTTTGATAACTAAAATTTCTCTCTCTCTCTCTCATTTTATTGTTAAACCATACCGTGGTACGGACGATCATGTACTTTTGGTGGTATCAGTACCAACTACAAGATTTTTGGTATCGTAATATCCCTAATATACAGTATCTCACAAAAGTGAGTACACCCCTCACGTTTTTGTAAATATTTGATCATATCTTTTCATGTGACAACACTGAAGAAATGAACACAAATTTAACACTCCTGCTCACCATTCACACCTCTGAGACCTTGTAACGCTAACAAGTCACATGACACCGGGGAGGGAAAATGGCTAATTGAATCCAATTTGGACATTTTCACTTAGGGGTGTACTCACTTTTGTTGCCAGTGGTTTAGACATTAATGGCTGTGTGTTGGGTTATTTTGAGGGGACAAAACAAATTTACACTGTTACACAAGCTGTACACTCACTACTTTATATTGTAGCAAAGTGTCATTTCGAATCCCGGCCCGGATGACTCCACATGCCGAAGTGTCCTTGGGCAAGACACTGAACCCTAAGTTGCCCCCGATGGCAAGCTAGCACCTTGCATGCAGCTCTGCTACCATTGGTGTGTGTGTGTGTGTGTGTGAATGAGACACAGTGCACTTTAGATAAAAGCGCTATATACTGTAAGTGCACCATTTACCATTTACTCTGTGTATCAGCACGTCTACACGTGATCAGCAAGCGGCGTTACAAACACATCACTTCCGTTATAATAGTAAATAGAATTTACACTGCAAGCACGCAAGTACACCATATAATAACACCATATAGGGCGGCTGTGGCTCAGTCGGTAGAGCGGGTTGTCCACTAATCCACTAATCGTAGGGTTTTTTTTTTTTTTTTATCATTTCCAAAATGTTTTAATTCACTTCTGGTATATACACTTCTTTAAAAAAACAACGAACAAACAAACAAACAAAAAAAAAACGATTAACACAACCATCAATATAGTCACCAAAAAGTCCTGGGACAAAACTGACAACTGAGAAACAATGCATTAGCAGTATTACCTTTTTCTAACCTAAACGTTTAATGCTGATTTAATAAACAGGTGAAATATTCCGGTTTTTAAAACATGCAGCTTTGAGAACAATGCGAGTATAGCTGGATGTGTGTGTGTGGTGACATTAGTGGTACTTTAAAAACTGTTGTGATCAAGTGGTTTATGAAAATCAGATTAAAGAAAAATGTTTACAAAAATTCATGCACTCAAGTATCAAAAGTAACATTAGCCTCCCGAGCCTGCTTAATCTCTTAAACGGTGCATATTCTGCATTGCAGTAACGTTTTTCCTTCTCTAGAGAAGTCGAGCGAATCATTTCAGAGGTGAGAGAAAATCACTTCTGTGTAGGAATGGCACTGTGTTTTGTGGCTTAGTAATTATGTTTAGGAGAGTGGTACGAAGAGTATAAAGACAAATTGTGCAATACTGTAATTTGAAGAAAGTGAATTTTGGATACTTTAATTTACTTCACAGCAACGTTCCTATATATTGTGATTGATTTTCGATCGAGAACTTTCTACCAATTTGAGCAGGATAATAATGACCAGTGTGAAAACTGTGACAAAAATGCATTATGGGGAGGATAACTGTGTCAAGGCTGGCACAACAAATAAGATCATTTAAGAAGGCACCCCGTAAGCATGCAGCCTAGGAGTTTGCAGAAAGCCATGGGCTCTAGCCGCTGCAGAACGCCTACAACCCACATGCCCTCGATACATCCGAGTTACAGTAAAAGTTGAGAAAACAGGCCTACACGATGTATAATCAAATGCAGTCACAAATACAAAAGTCACAATGCAAATACTTATAATGGAAAAAGGAAAAAGGTGTAAGGTTCATCAACCGCACAATCAACCTGCTTATTTAACCTTCGTATATTGCACATCTCGGTCCTTAGGTCAAATCCTAACATCTTGAAGAATTTTTAAAAAATGAAAATAATAACATTTCAAAATCTCAAAAGAAACAGGTCCCCTACTACTCATGATTACTATATAATAAGGTTGTATAATTTCAACCTAAAACTCTGCTTCACCAAACCAAGCTTTTCCTTACTCCAACTTAGTTTATTCATCTGGTTTATTGCGGTCTTGCTTAGGTACAGATGATGTGTACGGGCAGCATTTATAGTCCAAACTAATCACACTGTTTAATTACTATACAGTGTAGATAAGGAGACATTTAATCTAAACTGCAGCCTGCTTAAGAAAATTTTAACCATTTAGCTGCATACCAAGATCCTTTTTAAATGACGAAAGCATGGCATCCATGCATCCCCATTTAAACAGACTAGCGTTTAGTAATTAAGGCCATAGCTTTAGATTCGTCTGTCTAGAACTGTCACACCAATCTGTACACACCCACCTGTAAGGCCCAGTCTTTTAGCCCTAACTGCACATACAGTATCTCAGAAAACTGAGTACAACCCTCACATCCATGCAAACACCCGATGACATCTTCTCATGTGACAACACCGAAGAAACTACACTCCGCCACAATGCAAAGCAGTGAGCGCACAGCCCGTGCAACAGTGCAAATCTGCCATCCCCTCAAAATAACAACACAGCCATCAATGTCCAAACCGCCGGCAACAAAAGTGAGTACACCCCCAAGCGAAAACGTCCAGATTAGGCCCAAAGTGCATACACAATGCGTGGCCACCATTATTTTCCAGCACTGCCCTAATACTCTTGGGCATGGAGTTCACCATTGCCCTGCTAAAGAATCTGAAGGTGAAGGTGATGGACTAGCATGTCTCCAGACCTAAACCCTATTGAGCATCTGTGGGGCATCCTTAAATGGAAGGTGGAGGAGCACAAGGTCTCGAACATCCACCAGCTCGGTGACGTCGTCATAGAGGCGTGAAAGAGGACTCCAGTGGCAACCTGTGAAGCTCTGGTGAACTCCATGCCCAATAATGGTAGCCACACATAACACACACACTCTGGGCCCAACCTAGACACCCCCACCCAGGGGTGCCCTCACCCCCGCCGTCAGCGGCCCAGACACCAATGTCCGTGTGTTGAGTTATTCCGAAGGGACAGAAAACTCACACTGCCACACAAGCTGCACACTCACCACCCCACACCGCAGCAAAGTGCCACCTCCTCAGCGTTGGCACATGAAAAGACATCATCAAACATCTACAAAAATGCGAGGGGTGTACTCACCCCTGTGAGATACTGTACCCCTCCACTCACTAATCAAGTCACAGGATGATACCTTTAAAGGCTTTCTGGCTGCTGTTTACTGTAAACAGTCTACTTACATTTTCCCACAGATTAAAACAGAGACAAGATTCAGAATTTTCAGAGGATATCCCTTAGCTGTAATATACTTCCCATAACTCATGTAAAGCTGGTTTACTAGACAGAGATGAAGTTTAATTTGGGACTAAAATATGCTTGTTTAAGTAATTGAAAAGAGTTCACAGTCAACAATTAAGCTAAATCCATGTGCGTTGTGATGTCCCTTCGAATCTCAGCTCGCCTGAGTGGTCCGT
>JAFFST010051861.1:135665-155691 GCA_022414735.1 Noturus placidus
TGGATTCTATTTATCAACATTAGACATTTAGGTCAACATTGGATCATTCAGAGATCCTCACTGAACGTCCGGAAAGAGTTTGCTGCACTGAAAGTAAAGGGGCTGAATAATTTTGCACGCCCAATTTTTCAGTTTTTTATTTGTTGAAAAAGTTTGAAATATCCAATAAATTTCCTTCCACTTCATGATTGTGTCCCATCTGTTCTTTATTCTTCACAAAAAATTACAGCTTTATATCTTTATGTTTGAGGCCTGAAATGTGGCAAAAGGTTGAACCGTTCAAGGGGGCCGAATACTTTCGCAAGGCACTGTATGTCCATCAACTCAACAATTTCTGTTTTAGAAAGCATATCTGGACTGTACAGATTGTACCATGTGTTATTAAAATGAATAAAATTCCACTGACCAACTTGGTCAGAGTCCATATTTTAATTGAAAATGTGCTCTATTAAAACAGTAGCTCTATAATGTCAGTGTTTGTATATACATATATTTCCACAGCAATACCATCTTAACTGCATATACATACAAAACGGACGCCTTCAGAATTAAATTCAAACAATTAAATCAACATCACTTACATCTCACATAGATATAGTGTAAATGACAGTCATGTTTACACTGTATTGTATGTTGCTTCTGTAAAATTTAAATCCAGCTTTCTCCTATTCACATGCATTCGTTTCCCATGTTATCCCACAACTTACTTTTTTTTCTCCACAAAACCATCCCATCACCACTGAATCACACTCTATTACAAAAAAACAAAACAAAAAACATATCAACAACACAACAGACTTGTATGATCCAGATTCCCAGCTTGGTTCCAGGGGTAAAGTTCAGGGTGGTGTGGATCCAGGTGCCAGATGAGGAACTGACATCTGACAGCACTGCAGTCTGAGCTGTGGAGATGTTTGACCTTAGTGTTACACCTCAATCTCAACGAGGCTCAAAAGTCATGCGGAGCACAACATTTTCTGCAGGTGAAAAAAGGAACAGTGAACTGAAGTCACAGCTATTAATCTTAGCCTTTTTTATGCTAAATGAAAGAAGATATTGGCCAATATTGACAAAATGTGAATTTTGCTAGACATCACTGACCAAAAAAGAGACCTATACGGACCAGTAAGGGTCACATCAAGGCCCAGGATTGACTTATAATTGATCAACAGTCAAGCCTTTTATTATGGGACAGTTTAGGTCAGGTAAGTAGAAATTATAGACATTTTTGATGTTTCTCGGTTATTATTAATAAATCTGTATGTATAAATCTGTTTAATCTGACTGTATGACTGTAACTTGTGTTATTGTTCTTAAATATTTTTTTAAACACTTGTAGTGTGCTGTCATGCCAAATTCATTGCAGATACTCAATTAAAATAAATGTTTAAATCAAACACAAACAACAATCAACAAGTTTATCAAATAGAAAAAAAAACACTAAGGCTAACTAAACTCTAAGGCTACAAAAAGGCTGCAATGAATAACGAGCAAAGTCCTATAAAGAATTTGAAAAAGTAATGGAAGGTTTTTTTTATCTTCAGTTACTGCTTTATCCTGGTCAGGGTCACGGTAGATCTGGATCCAGCCCCAGGAATACACCCTGGATGGGACAACTGACCATTCCAGAACACCGTTCACCTACGTGGACATGAGGAGCTGTGAAGCAGCAAAGCTACTATACTAATGGACCTAATGGAACTCTATGCCATTCAAAATCACATTGTGCCACATTGCAATTTGGCATCATTGTTAACCCTTATGGTCTGTTCGAATCAAAATGATCCACTTTTACATTTGATTTTCCCTGTTGTCTGATCTTGGCTCAATTTCTCCATGATTTTGATGATTTTATTTTCTCCCTGGAGTAGTATGGTAAAATTAATATGGTTTTAGACATGAACTAAAAAGCTAATGTTACTATATGTTCCATGTCCTCACTATCATGTATTTTTACTCCCATGAGCCATTATGATATTTTTTAAATGAATGTTATAACTGTATCTCTAAAAATTCTAAACAGATGGCATGGACCAGTGGGACATACTGTAACATTGCTAGGTAATGAACAGAATTGGAGGGTAAAGCTACTGTATGTAGTGATTATGTAGCTTAACAGTGTTGTGTGATGCATCTATATGAAGATATAGACGCTTGGAAAGAAATTTTGACTGAGAGAGACTTTCATTACTTGCTACATTAGCCTCATAGCTCTGTTGCATAACTCCAGCACCATTGTAAGAAGCCAATATCAGACAAATATATCTTGGTCTAAAATGTTTAAAGTATCATTTTAAATGTGTGTGTGTGTGTGTGTGTGTGTGTGTGTGTGTGTGTGCGTGCGTGTGCGTAAATGCCAAACAATCACAAAATATATGTCATTTCTCACAAAATACAATTACCATGAGCAGTGCTTTGGTGAAAAGACAGTGCTAAATAATGGATCGGAACATAAAAATAAAAAATAAAATAGAATATCTAGATTTCCGGCCTGACGATATGATGGAATCATGACTAATTAGTAAAGCCTGGAATGTGACCACACAGATTAGCTTTAGATTAGTGGAGTGTCTTGTCACCATTTAATGCTGCCATAACATCTGACAGAACCACCTTCAATAATGTAGATTTTTCTGTTGTCATTATATTCTTAGCAAAAACCAGGAGGTGGCAGCATCATCAGCACATATCAATACCTAATGTGTGTAGTGTCTAGTAGTCTAGACTTATGTTATCTTGTACAGCTCATTTTCATCAGTTCTAGTGAATGGTGGGAAATTCTTCAGCATTTAAACCCTACCTGTGATAAACACATATGGCTTCATGAAGCTTGGCAAGTTCATATGTTTATCACCAAGGCTTGGATAAACAAAGTTTTGGGGAAAAAATTATTTGCTTCAAAACCCATTCTTCAGAGAAGACTTGACATAGATGGCCTCTTTTACTCCTCTGCCAAACTTCATCTTCTCTGACCAGAATGTAGAGATTTTGGTTCCAGATGAGTGATTTCAAGTATAGGCAGGGCACAAAGTCTTGGTGCACTGGAGTATATTTGTGTTCGGCCTGGGAAAACCCTTCACAATTTGAACTTTCAACATTTTCTAATACAGTGCTAAAAATCTACTGATTTCTTCTGTTGTTGTGTCTGTCTCATACTAAATAGTTTTAGAACTTCAAATGAAATGCAACATGAAACAAAAGCAAGCTGAGTAAACACACACTACAGTTTTTATTGTTTTATTTCTTTTATTGAAGCAAAAAAAGTTATCCAACAACGATCACCCACGTGAAAAATGAATTGCCTCCTTAAACCTAAAATCTGGTTGTGCCACCTTAAGCAGCAATAACTGCAACCAAACTCTTCTGATAACTGGAGATCAGTCTTTCACTTACTTGTAGGACTAGGATTCTCTCCCATGCATTGGATCAAGTTTCAACTTACAGACTGAAGACCAGACATTCTGCTTTAGGAATTTCTGGTCCATCCATCCTCAACCGCTTATCCGTAATCGGGTCGCGGTGGTAGCAGCTCCAGCAAGGAACCCAAAACTTCCTTTTCCTGAGCAACATTAACCAGCTCTGACTGGGGGATCCCAAGGCGGAATTTCTGGTAGAGAGCAGAATTCATGTTTCCCTCATTTATTCCAAGTTGCCCAGGCCCTGAAGCAGCAAAGTCTCCCCACACCATCACACATCCACCACCATGCTTGACTGTAGGTGTGATGTTTTTTTTGAGGAATGTGGTGTCTGGTTTATGCCACATGAAACAGGACCTTCCAAATAGTTCCACTTTCGACTGATCAGTCCACAGAGCATTCACCCAAAAGGTTTGAGGATCACCAAGGTCCTTGATGAGCCTTAATGTTCTTCTGGGTTAGCAGTGGTTTTCACCTCACCACTCTCCCATGGATGCCATTTTTGCCCAGAGTCTTTCTGATAGTGGAGTCATGAACAGTGGCCTTGATTGAAGAGAGGCCTGTAGGTTCTTTGATTTTGTCCTTGGCTCTTTTGTGACTTCATGGATGAGTAGTTACTGTGCTCTTGGAGGAATTTTGGAAAGTCGGCCACTTCTGGGAAGGTTCACTACTGTGCAGTTTTTCCATTTGGAGATAACTTCTCTCACTGTGGTTCTTTGGAGTCCCTGAGCATTTGAAAAAGTTTTGTAACCCTTCCCAGTCTGATGTATTTCAATCACCTTCTTCTTCATCATTACTGGAATTTCTGTCAACTTTGGCATAGTGTGTTACTGGGTAAGACCTTTTAACCAACTTCATGCTGTTGAATTAAGTGTTGATTTGATTGAACAGGGTTTGCAGTAATCAGGCCTGGTTGTGTCTAGTCCAGATAAACATGCATTTAAATTAGCATTTAAAAACTGTATTTTGTGTTTACTGAGGTTGCCTTTGTTTTATCTTAGATTTTGTTTTCATTTCTAAAACAATTTAGTATGAAATATACCCAAAAGCAGAAGAAATTTTCACAGCATTGGATATATCGATGTGAAAACGGTAAATATGTCTCTTCATTTCGAATTGACATTTTGACCACTACCTGTATCTGAATATAAACTGAATCAATTAGGCTTATGTTAATTTTGCTACAGTGAGTACTGTAGCTATACAACAACTTGATCATGACATTTACTGTATGAAGAAATCACATTTACTGTAGCTAGCAAGTTTTTTGGGGTTTTTTTAGACAGACTGAGCATTTTCACCATCATGTTTGTTTAATTGGCTCCTTGCCCAACATGATCTCTGCAGGAAGATAACCTAGACAAGATTTTTTTTTTTTTTTTTAAAAAGGTAAAATATATTTATGGTGGAGGCATAGTGGCTCATGGTTAGCCTGTTTGCCTCACACTCTAGGGTTGGGTGTTTAAATTCCTCTGCCCTGTGTGTGCAGAGTTTGCATATTCTCCCAGTGCTTCAGGGGTTTCCTCCAGGTACTCTGGTTTCCTCCCCCAGTCCAAAGACATGCATTGTAGGCTGATTGGCATAACCAAAAGTGTCTGTAGTGTATGAATGGTGTGTTAATGTGTATGTGAGTGTGCCCTGCATTGGACTGGCAACCCGTCGAGGGTGTCCCCTGTCTTGTGCCCCATGCCCCCCTGTGATAGGCTTCAGGTTCCCTGTAACCCATTAAGGTTAAGGATAAATGGATGGATGGATGTTTGTATCTAATGGTTGTATCTAGAGTCTAGATAATATAATAATAATATAATATATAATAATATAAAAAATATATAATATAAAATATATATAATAATATAAAATCCTATTAATATTGCATGATAACATGGACTTTTTGAAAAATGTCATTTGTTTTTACTCATCCTCTACTTTAGATCTTTAACTCACTTTCAATAACTCTTTACACATTTGGTGGAAGTTTTTTTGATGAAAACTGCATGCTCAGTGAAGCATTTTATGGTGCGATCTCATTGTTTATGAAAATGAGAGAATTAAATAAAGCATTATGGATTTATGGATTGCATCATAATGGATGCAATGGTACACCTAATGGAGGTTTCCTAATGCATTGATTTATGCAAATTATATTGGCAACTCATTATACATGAAAATAGTACAACATCACAAGTAAAAGGCAATATACTGAAGATGAAGGATGACAAATTTTCATTTATTTAGGCTTGGTGCAAGTGAATCAAAGATGACAGATTATTATTAAATATTATATATTATATATATATATACACACACACACACACACAGTATCTCACAAAAGTGAGTACACCCCTCACATTTTTGTAAATATTTGATTGTCTTTTCATGTGACAACACTGAAGAAATGACACTTTGCTACAATGTAAAGTAGTGAATGTACACCTGTGTAACAGTGTAAATTTGCTGTCCTCTCAAAACAACTCAATACACAGCCATTAATGTCTACACCGCTGGCAACAAAAGTGAGTACACCCCTAAGTGAAAATGTCCAACTTGGGCCCAAAGTGTCAATATTTTGTGTGGTTACCATTATTTTCCAGCACTGTCTTAACTCTCTTGGGCATGGAGTTTACACTGGAGTCCTCTTCCACTCCTCCATCACGACATCACGGAGCTGGTGGATGTTAGAGCTCCTCCACCTTCCATTTGAGGATACCCCACAGATGCTCTATAGGGTTTAGGTCTGGAGACAAGCTTGGCCATGTTGATGCCATGTTGAACTTCTAGTGACCAGTATGAGGGAGTGTGAGAGCGATGACACCAAATTTAACACACCTGCTCCCCATTCACACCTGAGATCTTGTAACACTAACAAGTCACATGACACCGGGGAGGGAAAATGGCAATTTGGAAATTTTCACTTAGGGATTTACTAATGTTTGCTGCCAGCGGTTTAGACATTAATGTCTGTGTGTTGAGTTATTTTGAGGGGACAGTAAATTTACACTGTTACACAGGTGTACACTCACTACTTTACATTGTAACACAGTGTCATTTCTCCAGTGTTGTTACATGAAAAGATATAATCAAATATTTACAAAAATGTGAGGGGTGTACTCACATTTGTGAGATACTGTATATATACTGTATATATATTGGAAACCTCCACTAGCAACTATCATGTCACACTAAACAAGAAATTAAATGAAAAGAGAAGACAATTAAGAAAACCAAAACTTAGCCATTGGGTTAGTAGCCTAACACTGTACTCTATTAGGAGAAATGAGGTTGTATTTAAGCCAAAGAACTTATTGTTCAGTATGTTCAAGTGCCAACACTATATACATTAACTAGTATGTATATACAAAACAATATACATACTATATACTTTCCAGACCATATATTTAAAATACAAACACAATCACATTTTTTTATAACAGATTTTGATAATGGTATCTGCTTCTGGTAAGTGCTTCAATAGAGAGTCCTCATGAGTTTATATTTACTTTAAACTAATAAGGTACATCAGTGGCCCTGAAGTGCATAGATCAATTAACTTTAGCTTTTACAGAATGCCAGACACTCAGCTCTTGCCCCCCGGTGGGGACATTGGGCTGATCACTGCAGACTTCCTTAGTTCAATTTTCATTGACTGGCTTTCAGCTCGAGACTCTATCCTGGATACTGCAGCAAGACCCATTACAGTTTTGCCTGGTTTCATACCTTTTGACATAGGGATTCGTGTTGCTGAACAAGACCAAGTTGACTGCACATCCGTCCCGGACTGGTAATGAAAAGAAGAAAGATATGTGTCAATAAAAATGTTACACGGCATTTTTTGTCACAATTTCTAAATTAAATTAACAGTAATAATGTTTTTTACAATGTCTTAAAGTATGACTTTAAAAATGACAAAAGACACAAAAACTATATATATATAGAGAGAGAGAGAGAGAGAGAGAGAGAGAGAGAGAGAGAGCATATTTTTAACATGTGATGTTTACAACCTACCATGTATGCACAAGAGTCGATACGAGATTAAGAACTTTAAGAACCAGCTCTCGATAAGCTATTGTGCTTGTTTTAGTAGAGGGTTTTATTGTGCCAAGATGTGCATGTTAGCTCGCGTCTGCTCACACATGTAGACTAGCTAATGCTAAGTTCAAAGCCAATAGTTCAAGCCAACTTCATTAAAACTTTGATTGTTAAAACTATTATTTTGGGTGGAATTGGAATAACAGGTCATTCCAGGGTTAGTTAACAGTCACGTGCTAGGTAATGTATTTCACTTATCTATACCTGGACAGAGATCTATCTAGGGAGCAGACACCCCCTGATATCATTTTGAAACAATTCAGAAGCAACTGTAATGTAGAGAATTGCATATCATTATGTTGTTTAGGGTCACAAAGTCACACAGTTGTATTAATTGCTAAATAACTAATAGCAAACCAGTGGTTCAACGGAAAAAAATTTCTATGTGTAGTTTATGATCACTCACCACAGACTGGGTTGGCCTGGAAGGAGCAGATGTGATGGGGGTAATGGTGATGCTACTTGTCATCTTGCCAGGTGCGGTTTTCCCTAAAGAAGTGGAGGATTGTCGGGGGGAATGCAGGACAGTTCCTGTAATGGGTGTCTCCTTGCTCTCTGTGCATACACTCAGAGGCCTAACTGTGAGTGTGGGACTACTTCCAGAGTCCTGAGACCTCTTGAACTGACTCCCTAGGTGAATATGTATTTTGTTGTCTTCTGTTGTTATGATGTTGGTGTTCGAGTTGTATTTGCGAACTGGTGTTGGCACTGTCTGCTTCTCTGGAGTCACCTTAAACACAGCTCGGCCCATGCTTGAGGTCTCCTGAGGCTCTGGAGAGATAGGCGCCTGCATCACTGGGCTTGTGCTAACTGTGATGACTGAGAGAGGAGAGCTTGGGGAGTCAGGGTAGGAGATCTTGCTTCCCTCTGGGGACTTGGCTCTAGAAATGGTTGTAATGGTCACTGGAGACTTGGTCCTGTCCATTACGTCATAGCTGCCCTTAGGCGACACAGTAGTGGATTTAGGAACTATAGTTATCCTTGGTTTCTGCAGCCCTAAAGTGGGAATAATTGTGGTGCTTGAGAAGAAGTCCTCAGCACGAGGACTGGTGATCTCCAATGTGGCAGTGCTGTTTTGATGACCTGGAGTCAGCCTTATATGCAGTGGCTGGCCTGGTTTTTGTGACATGGCTAACTCTGGTGGTTGAGGTGACGCATCTCCATTAACTTTATAAGTAAACTTGTCTAAGCTGTCCTGTGCATCAGCACTTGCATCTATCTTCTTCATCGAAGGAATCAATGATTTTTTCATATTTAGTTCTGCAGATGCAGGCGGATACCGGTCCAGCACTGCTGTTTTTTTAAGACCTTTCTGCCTCAGATTGCTCATCACATGATTTTCTTCCAGAACAGATTTCCTTATGAATACTGCTGGAGTCTCTTCTTCAAACGCTTCATTAGCATGTGCATCTGTCTGGACAGCTGTTGAGGTAAGAGGGACATCCACTATCCTCCTTCCATTCATGCTAGGCCGTAGTGCTCTGCTGTATCGCTTAGTCACCTCTAACTCTTTATTGAGGTTTAGGATCTGTTGGCTCATACTTTTCTTTTTGTCCTGCTCTTCAATGAGCCTTTGCTGTAGAACTGTGTAATCAACCTGAAGCTGTGATAACTGATCCTCCTTGTTCATCAGCTCATGAATCTTCTCCTTAAGAGCCAGGACATCTGCCTGCAAATCTCTGGTTTTGGCCTCCTCCATCTTGCACCTCAATCTTAGTTCAGCTTCTTGGCTCACAGCTTCCCCTTTTTCGATTGCCTTGTTTCTGGCAATCTGTGACTTCATTTCTTCCAGGAGCTGAGAAAGGACATTGGCCTTATCCTGCTCTTTTCTGAACTTCTTTTCAAGCATATCATATTCATCCTCTGTCTTCATCAAATCACCCTCCACAACTTCTAACTGCTTCAAGCGGTTCTTCAACCTATTAATCTCCTCTGTTAACTCCTTAACCTTGTTGTTGTCATCAGCACATCTTGCCTTGTCTACATCAGATCTGCTTCTGGATTTTCTTTCAGCCTCCTCCAAACAGTCCACCCTCTTTTGCATTAGGTTGACCTTTGCATTAAGATCATGTTGTTTATCTTCTTCACATGCAAGTCTAGTCATTAGGGCATTTTTCTCTTTTATGAGAGCTGACACTTTCGTCTCCATCTCTGACTTCAGTTTCAAAAGCTTTTTGCTCTCTTCAATCAGCTTCTCTGTGATTTCCATGACCTTGCCTTGCTCAGCCTTAAACAGCTTGCTCATGTCTTTGCTTTTTTGCTCTTCTTGCTTAATTCTTTCTGCCATGTTTTTCCTCTCATCCACTAATATTACAGTAAATGACTTGAGTTTTGTCAAATCATCTTTTAAGCTACTTTCCGCCTTTTCAAGCATTGACTCAGCACACTTAATCTCTTTAACATGATTTTTAACAGTTTCCAGCTCCTTGGTTAAGTTCTTTGTCAAGTTTTTCTCTCGTTCTAGGCTTGCATGAAGTTGTGTACACTCTGATTTGCTTGCATTAAATGTTCCTTCAAGTTTCTCGAAGTCTGCCATCCTTTTCTGTAGCTTTTCTATTTCAATTTTCAGCTCACAACTTTTATTCTCTTCATCTTGAAGCTTCTTCCTCAGCTCCTTGCACTGTGCTTCTGCCTTTGTGATCTCCTCATCCTTTCCCTCCATCTCCAGCACTCTTTTACGGAGAGTTTCAAGCTCAGCCATGAGGCTTGAGTTACCACAGTCTCCCCTGGTGATTTTGTCCCTTAACTCTTGCAAATCCTCCTCGGATTTCTGAAGTGATCTGTTACTTTCTTCCAGCTCCTCAATTCTCTGAGACAGACCCGCCAGCTTTGTGCGTAACTGTTGGTTTTGGGACTCCTGACTGGAGAGCTTGGTTGTCATGTCCTCATGTTCCTGTGAAAACTTAACAGCTTTATGCTCCAACTCCACTTCAAACTGCTGAATTCTCTGGCTTTCCTCTCTGTATTTGCTGGTCACACTTTCCAGCTGTTGATCTCTCTCTTGCAGCTTTTTGCTGAAGTCCATGACCTTTTGGCTTTGCTGATCAATCTGGTCAATGTGGAGCTGTCGCTCGTCTACCAGCATCAGAGCGAAGGACTTTAGCTTCACCAGCTCTTCTCTTACTTTTTCTAGCCGCCTACTGTGCTCCTTTTCTTTACGGGTTTGGTATGCTTTCTCCTGCTCCAACAGTTTCTTTAGTCTGGGAGGAACAGAAATGAAATAGAAAATCTATTTAAACTGATGGGAAATTATAAGAGAAATAAGGCATATATATTTCTTTCATTAATAAGCATGCAGTACACAAGAACATTCTTGGTTTAATCTCACAATATTTTCTTATATCTCAGTTGTTTACCTGACAAAGGGGTAAACAACTGAGATATAAGAAAATATGTCAATTCTGTAAAACCTCGCTCATATGCCTATACGTTATAATAAAATGTTAGTGGGATGCAAAGCAGAGAAGCAGAAAAGGGAAAAAGTATGACAGCAGAGAACAAAGAAGGGGTTAGAGCTGATTCCGAGCCCTCATGTGATTGTCTCTGACAACAGATTAATGTGTTTCACATGCTTGCATGATCACAGCACTGTCAGACTTTGCAAAGCAACATGGCATGAAAGACTTCCACTAAATCCCTGTTACTCTTATACATGCCTTGCTGTCAGGAGCACCTAAAAAGCAACCATCCGTGATGGTGGTAAATGTTTACACTGCTTCAGCTCTGCAGGGGACCTTTATGTCAGCACAATAAATCCACTGCAAGTGCCCCAGACCCCATTAGAGATGAAAGAGAAGCCTAATTTGAAGTTATTTAACAAGCTTATTTAGTGTCAGACATCACAAGATTCTGAAACAGATCTAAATCCAGCCTGTATCCACCGGTGTGTTCATATCCTCAACATCTGTCAGATTCTAAACAGATTTCAAACTCACCCACTAACTATGATGTATTCCACGTAAGTCCACGTGTAATGACTTTTCAGCTGTGTCTGCAGATATGAGCCCTTAACACTTCAGCTGGGTCGAGTGAATGTCCCATGCTCGCTGCAGAATTAGCCATCACTTTCCAAACATGTCATCAATGCAAAATGAAAGGTGAACGCTGTGTGGAGAAGCACTGCTCCACTCGCTGGTGATATCATCCTCCCATATAAGGCACAGAATTGTTCTACCCTTGTTTGGGCAGAGGAGGAGGGGACTGACTAAGAGGGTGTCAGTTCTCACAAAGTCTGTCCTCATGCTCTTTTCACTGTTTGCTTAGAATGAAGTCAGGATGTTGTCTCAGGAAATGGACAGGACAACAATTCGTCAAAGTGCTAAGTAGACAAAGTACTTAAAGATCGTAAGGATTCAGTTCACACAGCACACAACCAGGAGTCCAGCATGACCCAAATATTTCCCTTCTCTGTCATGACCAAATGTTTCCATGGAGACAGGACAACAATGCAAAAGAAAAGTTTTGTTTTGTTGAGGGAACAATGCCAGACACGTTCTCTGTCCTCAAGCCTGTTACACAGAAATGCCACTGGTAACAATGTTTTTTTTTTTTTTAAGTTATGAGAACTGTACAACATCAAAATGGTGATACAAAGGTTTAAAAAATCTGATCTGAGTAGCATGCTGCTTGAAGTTTGTTTTTTTTTGTAAGAAAGGCAGCTAAAAGCAGTCATTGTTTTATGATAAATATTTATGCAAAATGTCTGAAAAGCTATGACTACTATGGTCCAGAGGCTCAGACCATGCAAATACCATAAAGATGATGTAATCACCAATCTTATGTGAAGATGTACAGTCCGACATTTCCCTACTCTGAAACTCTGTAGATGTGCAAACTGTTCTGATTAGTTTACATCGGTTCTGAATACAACCTCAAAACAGTCAGGATGTAAGTAGATAACAAATTCTGAAATGTTCCAGTTTCAATTTATAGCTAAAAATAAACAATTACATCAGCTAAAGGAATGTGACCAGGCTAAAATATAGGGCTGATGGGAATTTATTAATGAAACTCCTTTTAAATGCAGCTCTAGGGTTAACCTCCATGAGGAAATGATTATGTAATTTAAAAAAGGGGGGGGGGGGTTGAAACATTAGAAGTACGTTTGAAGTGTATTAGAAGGGTACTTTATTTGGAAAATGTTGCAATGTAAAGGGAGGAAACACTTACACTTAAAATATAAAAATGTGTTTTAAAAATGATAAAATAATCTGATGCAGAGGGACAGCAGCAACTCAGGGCTCCCTGTTGGATCTGCATACACAATAAGTTTTATTGTTCAGGGTGGGCCTTTCCACTTAGTGCCCTGCTAACCAATTGCAGGTGCTGTGGGGTCCGTATGACATCACCTGTGATGCATTTCTGAGATGAGTGGATCGGAGAGGAATGTGCTCACACGTTGCTGAAAGATGAGTACTGAAATGGAGCATGAGGCAATGTGAAGAGGGGTTCAGAAAGGGCAACTGCAACAGCACAAACATGACCAGAGACTATATAATAGCCACGTCTAACTGCAGTGCAAATGGTTTCATGAGTCTACACTTATGAAACCATTTTCTTATTAGTCAAATTTGTGTTTTTGTAAAAAGATATCAGTTGAAAGGAAATCCCACCATAAAATGTGCAAAGTTAAAGGACTTTTTAAAAGCTGAAAATATTTCTAACATCAGGCAAAGGTGAAATATATATGTAGAAATGTACTAATCTACAGAATATATTTGCAATACAATATACGATAACCATCTGATACTGACACTGTCTTAGAAACTGCCATGTTTGTTGTAGCATGAATAGAAATTATGCAAAACTTTACATATGTAGTGAAATGCTGGACAATTTGTGTTCGGCGTTCATCTACAGTTTAAGTTCTGTTTCATATCAGTGAGCATCACACATGGCAAACATACCTACATAGTATAGAGTATCTACATTAACAGATAACATTATAATTCACATTATTATTTGCCTTACTTTTAATGAAACTCTAATTTTACATGTCTTTTGATATTATTTAAATTATTGTGATTCTATTACTCTATTACTCAAATTTATTCATTATTATTTTCATTTTCTGTTACTGCTGTAATTTATTTGTCACGGTTCTAAGGACTCTGGACTCCATTTCCCATCAGCCACTGCAAGTCACTTGTTTTTCTGCACCTGATTCACATTTTGGTTAATGAGCACTGGTGTGTATATATATAGTTGGGTTTGGCACTTAGTCTTTGTCTTTCGTTAATTGTGTTTAGACCCCTGTTTATGTGTTTCAACTCCTGTCCCTGTTTAGATTCCTGTCTCTGTGTCCTGTTGTCGGTGGTTAGTCCTAGGGTTAGTTTCATGCTTCTGTGTTTAGGTAGGTTAGTGGTTTTGTCTTTGTTTTGTATTCTTATATAATAAATATCGTTAAAGATCCAGCGATTGCATCCGCCTCCTTTACGCGACCGTTTTATTATTATTATTATTATTTGCCTATTTTATGATTTTTCTTTCTTTCTTTCTTTCTTTGAGGTGAATCTTAAATGAATGAAAGCTGCTATATAAATAAAGCTTATTTTATTATGATTATTATTAGCAGTAGTAATAGTAGTAGTAAACTATTTTAGATCTAATTTAGATCCTAACCACGAACATAGTAGTAATAAGACATTATTGCTAAGTAATCGAAAAGTAAACAGGGTTAGGGTTGGCTGCTGGTTGTGGTTAATTCAAAATGAAAATGCACTGAGGAAAAAGCTGATTTTGTTTACCTAAGATGTCCGCCTCCATAAAGTTATAATGTTCTGTTCATGTTTAGTTTTCAGTAAGTCACACTGTGTCCTAAACCACTGAAGTACTGGAGGCAGTAATATCAATTATGATATTTACAGAAAAGATTTTGGATGAGATAGACTTGCAGTACTTGTAAGTTACATGAGCTATACAGCACCAGAGCAAAACTATAGAAGCAAATGCAGAAACCAAACTTATCTTGGCTAATTAGAAACATTTGTTATAAAATGTCATCAGTATTTAAAATTCAACAAAACATTGATTGTTGCTGGTTTTTTTTTATTATTTTTTTATTATTTTATTATTAACCCCATAATACCTGACACACATAATAAAAATTGGTCACAGTGTGTAAATAAAAAGACTAAACAAAAAATATAAATATTTTTGCAAACTTGAAATTATTGTTCTATTGATACTTCAGGCCTTTGGGTTTGTTATTTTCCCCCACAGTATTTTAAATGGTAAATGGAACACTTAGATAGCACTTTTATCCAAAGCGCTTTACACTGTGTCATTCACCCATTCACACGCAAGGTGCTAGCTTGCCAACTTAGGGTTCAGTGTCTTGTCCAAGGACACTTCGGCATAGGATCATCCGGGCCGGGATTCGAACCACCAACCCTACGATTAGTGGACAACCCGCTCTACCGATTGCGCCAAATATTTGACATAATATCGAAATTAACAGAGCAAGTACTTTTATTTATCAGTAAATAGATTTTAGATTAAGCACAAAAATGCATTTCGATTCATATGTTTGCATGAATCTTTTATCTGAATCATCTAGGACAGTGAATCTTTTTGACATCTAAAACAAACAATAACAAAGTACACTTATATGGTCTAATAAAAAATAAAATGTATATTTTGGCATATTTAAACAGAAATGTGTTTTAATCATCCATCCATTTTCTGTACCACTTATCCTACACAGGATTGTGGGGAGCCTGGAGACTATTCCAAGGGACTCGGGGCACAAGGTACCAACCTAGACAGGGTTCCAACCCGTCTCAGAGCATAATCAGAGAGGAAATCAGAGTACCTGGAGGAAACCCGCAAAGCACTGAGAGAACATGCAAACTCCACACACACAGGGTGGAGGCAGGAATTCTTACACTAATCGACATTATTTTATAATCCTAATTTCTGTCAATTTCTCAAATCGAACAAACGTTCACTGGAAAATTATTTAATACCTACCCCGAGAGAGGCACTCAAGGGCAGTAATAACATGCCAATGAGTATACAACACATTATAAGCAATCTCAGTTACATATATAATGAAATTAAAGCCCTCCAAATGTGCGTGTCAAATTTGATATGCATGGCGTTATAGGGTTAGGCCGAATATTGAAAAGGCCATGAAACCATTACTCACTCACATAAATGGATTACACACATTAATAGAGAACATGACTGTGTGAACAAACACAAACACAGCATACTATGTGTCAGTTTAATAGCACATACAGTGTATATGAATTATTATTATTATTATTATTATTATTATTCCTTAATTAATTAATTAGTCAATCTGATTACCATTATACTATAAACAAAAGATCTCAGAAAGACCAGATCTTAGTAGGCTTTAGTTTTATAGCATATGAAACGCAACTACATGTGCTTTGGAGATTTTTTCCAGCTTGCAGGGTCACCATGTCAACTTACCATAAACTGTTGTGAGCACCCTTGGCGTGAGTTAAGTGCCCCTTTAATATGAGCAACAAGCATTTTATAACACAAGCATGTGGTGGAAGCTGAATGTATGTTTCTGCCATTTCACATTTCCAAGAAGTGCCACCGCAAATAAATTGGATAATTAGATTAGCTGTAATAGGTTCTCATTTCCAAGCGTCTAAATGAATGAAAGACTGTAAACAGGTTTCTGCAGAACACAATCATTAATCCGTTCACCTCATGTCCACATGCGTTCATACAGAGCACACTTAAAAGCTACCATTTTACACCAGGACAAAAGCCGTCACATCCATATACTTAAGACATGCATCAAGTTTTCAAAACTCAGAGGAAATTATCCCTGTAATACTGGATGAGATAAGATCAGCGTGTGCATGTGAGCCCTGTCATGCCTTCATGGTGAGCACACGAGGGAGTCTGATAGCAATCATATGGGATTTATCAGATGGGACCAGAATATTACAAAGCATGTGTCCCAACATGTCAGGTCTCGAGAATGTGAACACAGAGGCATGATGCTCAGGTTGCTCAGTTGTGTGTGCTGCTTATCCAAATAGAGTATAAACATAGCTTTGCCACAGTTAATGAGAAACAGCACTTCTCTGCTGCGCTGATGTAGTCCAGTGGTTCCCAGTCTTGTGCCTGGAGTTTCCCCGTGCTTCACATTGTAGTGTTTGTCCTGCTCTAACACATCCATGGCATTACAAGAACAGCCTGTTAATGAGTTGTTCAGTTGGATTAGGTGTGTAGGAAGGAAAAACAACAGGGTTCTCCTGGACCAGGATGCGTTTGCAATTTGCATAGGCTATTTGCTTAGCACTTTTGAGTAACAAGAGGAAACAGACTCAAAAGGGAAATCATCCTCTTCTGGGGGACATCAGTTAGTGCAAGTATAAATGATTACAGTATACAGGTGTAGTCGAGTAAAGACAAACAGTCTTAAGTGCGTTGAAAGGATTTTCAGTATGAGCAGATTGTGAATAAATGTCCTTGAATGAGCACTATTCAAGCTTCTTTCTCTAAAAGCTATATGTGTATGTAATTCACCTTCCTGCAGCAGCGGAAACCTGACTCACACTTCCTGAGACGTTCCTGGTGTTTGAATCCATTCAGCATGCCACTTATCCTACACCGGGTCTTAGGGAGCCTGAAGCCTATCCCAGGGGACTTGGGATAGATATAAATGAAGTAAATGACAGGGGACTCTGGGGACAAGGTGGGGGACACCATGGACAGGATGTCAACCCATCGCATTACAAAATTGCACCCTCATTCACACACTAGGGACAATTTGGAAATGAGGATCAACCTACAGCACATGTCTTTGGACTGGGGTAGAAAAATCCAGAGGAACAGAGGAAACCCCCAAAGCACAGGGTGAACAAGCAAGCTCTGCATGAACAGGGCAGAGGCAGGATTCAAACCTCCAACCCCAGAAGTGTGAGGCAAATGTATTAACCACTACGCCAGCATACCCCCCATATTTAAAATGATAGTTTTTGTAATAGATTTTTTTTCTTTGAAAAGCAAGACAAAATAGTAAAAAGCGCAGTTTGACTATTAAATGTATGCAATGGTGAAAAAAAAAATGGAAAAATAAATGGAAAAAACACGAACAAACGTGTTTGGTATTCGGCCTTCGGCCAAGTTTTTTTATTATATCCGGCTTCGGTGCATCCCTAATTTATAGTCTATGAAGTTTCTTCCTCATGTGGTCTCAGGGAGTTTATCCTTGTCATTGTTGCCTCTGGCTTGCTCATTAGGGTTCTAAATCTACAACTGGATTTCTATATAGCTGTTTTGACACAATGTCTACTTCATCAAGCCTAAATGCTTCATACCACATATTAATACTGTGTTAGAATGCATATTTATTAATAATTAACTAAAATATACATATACACATACAGTACATATATACAGCAGTGTTTCACCTGAGGGTTGATAACATCTATTTTGTAATATAGATTGTATTGTAATACTATAATAGAAAAACTAATACTATTAAACATATATAACAAATATCATAATGGAAATGACCTTTTACAAAAAAAAGATTTTAAATTATTTAAGACTGTACGAGTTAAGGTTGCCTATATCAATAGTTACACAGCAGGTGACTGAGCAGCTTCTTCCCTAATCAGTCAGAGGATTCCCTCATCTTTTTCATTATTCCAGCACTGTAGTTGTATTTCTAACCATCAGTTGGATGGCTATGTGTATTCTCCTTACATTTCTGGGAGCAGATTCAAAGAATTGTAAAATCATTTTCAATTTTCTATAAAAAAGAATGATAGATAATAGAAATGTAGAAAAGACATCTCAACCCATTTAAAATAAATGAAGCAAAGAATGAGAAGCATTGTAGTCGTTCTGATAACTGGTAAGATAAAAACTACTGTTGCTCAGACTCTTTGAGCCTCCTGTATACAATGTTTAAGTATGCACTGTACAATATCACAATAATTGCATAATAGTAAATGTGCTAACTTGCTACAGATCACTATGACATCTCGTAAACTGGATTTGCATTTTAGATCTGCCGGCTGTGTCATTTGTCCGTGATTTGGCCTAATTATAGCTCTGGCAAGTGTTGATTGCTGAATCACTAATCAGCGGTGCATTAGTAAGCCTCGCTCATCCTTTCTGAGCCTAAAAACCCAGGCCATTTTGGTTCATATGGAGCTTTTCTGCTCCGTGTGTTGCTGTGTGGCAGCCTTTGTGTGATTACACTAAATCTGAACCAGACATGTTTGTGGAGACAGTGTGTGGTGTGTATTCTAGCGCGATGATTCATTTCTGACCTGGGAAAGTAGAGAGTAACATACAGGGTTGGAATAAACCGGAGCATTTCAAGTATTGGTAAATCTTGTTTCTGAATTAATAAGAATTTATAATACGTGTTAAAATAAGTGTTATTAACAAAAGGAAAAAATTTAATAGGGCTATCCTAGTTCCTCATGAAGCAGATGAGCTCTGCAACAAGACCCGATAATCGAGTCAAATGCTCAGATATTGCTTTTAATCACAACTTCATTTTCTCATCATCTCGACATAACAGAAAGCTGTTTTCTCATGATGTAATTTTATCCCATGAAAACTGCCTTGTTAATGGGACTGGTGTTGCATACACAGTATTGTCATCTTTGCCATAGCCATAATAATTGTTATAACTGCCTGCTGTAGACATGTACTTTATCTCTGCATTAAGAGACAGGGGTGTCCCCTTCCCAAGTGTCGGACACTAATGCGGATGTTGTCCATCACTGGTTTAAGTGAGTCCCTGATCCTGCAATGAGTTGGTACCCTGTCCAGGGTGTCCCCTGCTTTGTCCCTCGAGTCCCCTGGGATAGGCTCCAGGCTTCCCACGACCCTGTGTAGGATAAGCGTTTCAGAAAATGGATGGATAGATGGAGTCCCTGATTAAAATTAAAATGAATTGGTTTATCCATGATGCTGCGCAATTGCGCTAAGCTTTTGCCTTAGAACAATAAAAACAACGTAAAAATTAAATCATATCATGAGAAAACAAGAAAGAATAAATAATAATAATGCATGGCCATTTAGGGCTTCTGAAAGTCTGTGTGTTATGAAGTCATTTTACCACAGCGCTGTTGAATTCTCAAACCTAATCTGATCAAATAATATTTATAATAATATTGGTGGAAGGAGTCTCCAGTGCCAGTGCTTTATAATAGTAAGCACCTTTTCTGGACAGAACTTTGTGCTTTCTGGTTTCTAGGTAATATTACAAACTGTGGGTTTTTTTTTTTTTGTATTATTAAAGACAAAATGGATGTTGATGGAACGACATTTACAGTGGTGTGGAAAAAGTGTTTGCCCCCTTCCTCATTTCCTGTTCCTTTGCATGTTTGTCACACTTAAGTGTTTCGGAACATCAAACCAATTTAAACAATAGTCAAGGACAACACAAGTAAACACAAAATGCAATTTGTAAATGAAGGTGTTTATTATTAAAGGTGAAAAAAAATCCAAACCATCATGGCCCTGTGTGAAAAAGTGATTGCCCCCCTAAACCTAATAACTGGTTG
>JAFFST010051861.1:156558-169051 GCA_022414735.1 Noturus placidus
GGGGGGCAATCACTTTTTCACACAGGGCCATGAAGGTTTGGATTTTTTTTCACCTTTAATAATAAACACCTTCATTTACAAATTGCATTTTGTGTTTACTTGTGTTGTCCTTGACTATTGTTTAAATTGGTTTGATGTTCCGAAACACTTAAGTGTGACAAACATGCAAAGGAACAGGAAATGAGGAAGGGGGCAAACACTTTTTCACACCACTGTATAGCTGCTATAATGACCATGATAACAGGAGCTAGCTAACTTGTTAGCAAAATGCTGTGGTATAAGTGTAATAAAACTCTTCGGCACATGCTGGTATTGGAAAGTAATCCGACTATTGGATGGTAACAGTCTCTCTCTTCTGCTTCTGTCATAGATGATTATTTTCCAATAACAGCACATCCCCGAGTGTCTTATTGCTTATGTGTTTTCTCTGATATCTATACAAGGAATTTTATAAAATATGCCTCACATGATTTTGGGAATACAGACAAAAACTGTTTATATATTTGTACGCATTATTGTACAAATAAATAATTCAACGCTTATGAGTGTGGCATGAAGTGTTGATATAAAGTCTTGCATAAATATTTTATCACAAATCAAGCCTTGTGTAACTGTAACCGCATTAGCAAATTTTGTTGTGTTTTTTTGTGTTATCTCTTATGTTTTGAGCTTGATCATGTCTGACAGTGTTTGGTTGAGTTTTATTTGTTGTCACTCAGCATCATTGTGTACATGTGCTTCTCCCTCAGTGTGTTTTCTGAGATTTTTCGTAAATGGGGTGATGTGGAATAAAGCTTCCTTCTCTGTGTGAGAACAATGTACTACATGCTGTGTGATATCTCTCTCTCTCTCTCTCCCACTCACACACACACACACACACACACAGAGCACTGTCTCCTCACCTCTCACGCTCATGCTCCAGCAGGTTAGTGAAGTCATCGCTCTTGTTCATGAAGTCGACATGTTTGCGCTTCTCGCATTCCAGCTCGTTAACTGTGCGACGGTGGCATTTCTCAGCCAGTAAGAGCTGCTCAAGCATCCTTCTGTACGTCTCTCTGTGCTTCTCCTCCAAACGGTCCAGCTTTACATCACATAATTCATATTCATATTAGTGTTAAAGAGTTTTGGAAACATTGTCAACTGCACACCAATGTTACTACCAGTGTGAAGCCTAATGTGCTGGCCAAACTTACTCTTACATTTATCCTTTCATCATTCTTCAGGGGGATTTATGAGTATGCGAGGGTCTCATTTTCCAACAATATTGCTTATTGATTATGTGTACATCTAAACCTCAAACCTCATCTTAAAATAAACAGTGTGTTAATTGGTGATGCTACTGTGTACAGTATATTACAAACCCCAATTCAAATGCTGACGCTGGATAAAATGTAAATAAAATCAGAATGCAATGACTTACAAATTGCATAAACCCATATGTTATTCACAATAGAACATAGAAAACATATCAAATGTTTAAATTGAGGAAATGTACCATTTTAAGGAAAATATAAGGTCATTTTAAATTTAACAGTGCTCAGTTCAAAAGCCTGCATCTATGATGGTGCATTAGGACCTAAGAGATGGGCAGCGTGCACATCTGGAAAGGCAGTATCAATGTTGAAAGGTAAATACAGGTTTTAGAGCAACATATACAACATGATTGTGTATAAAAAGAGTAGAGATGCAGAGTCTCTCAGAAGTAAAGATGGGATGGAATCTGGATGGAGATTTGCAAATCATTGCATTCTGTTTTATTTACATTTTACACTGTATCCCATGTTTTTTGGAATTGGGGTTGTACATCATGCTAATTGAGATGTAGTCATATATTCAGCATCTCTAACCTCCATCATGGGGATCTCGTAGACGTCGTTCTCACGCATCCTGTTACAGGTGAGCATATTGTCTCTCTGTAAGGCCTGCAGAGGCGTGATGGGGACAGCTGATCCATATTGAGCCTCCAGAGACTCGGGCTGCGCCCGTTCTAACTTCAGCATGTGAATAATGTCCTCACGAGCCTGCAGAGACAAATGAACTGCTGCAATCATGACAGCTGCAGAAGGAAATTGTGACATAATTTGAAGGGGACCCTAAAAAATAAAAAATACAAATCACAGACAAATTTATTTTATGAACATTATTCAAACTATTCCAACAATAAGGTAATTATTCAAATGTGTATACGGTACTCTTCTGGCTATACATCCACCATCTACTTTAATAGGAACACCTGTACACATTTATGCATAAAATCATGCAGATACAGGCCAAGAGCTTCAGTTAACGTTCACATCAAATATCAGAATGAAGAAAATGTTCTCTGTTACTTTAACCATAACATGGCTGTTGGTACCAGAAGGGATGATTTGAGTATTTCAGAAACTGCTGATCTCCTGAGATTTTCAAAACAAAAAATATTGAGTAAGCGACAGTTCTGTGGGTGTAAACGGCTTGTTGATAGGTCAGAGGAAAATGGCCAGATTGGTTCGTGCTGCCAGGAAGATTATAGTAACTCATACACAGTACACTCTCTTTACAACTGTGGTGACAAGAAAAGCATCTCAGTATGCACGAAACATCGAATCTTGAGGTGGATGGCCTACAATAGCAGAAGACCACATCAGGTTCCACTCCTGTCAGCCATGAACGGGAATCTTTCAGATTTCACTTACTGGCAAACTTCCAGTAAGTAACATGTTACTCACCCGTTTTAATAACAAGTTTGTTTTCTGGCTATCTAACTTCATTTAGTAGTGTTGGTTCAAGTCGCTATGAGAATGTGAGGTTACATTTTCAGTTGTGAGTCACAATTTATTCAACATGTGAGTCATTCTAAGATGACCTTCTATCAGCTACAACTGTCAAGTTTACAGCTTATAGTAAATGTCCTGGAAAGTGATTTCCAAGTTAAATAAAAATGACAAAAAATATAACGCAATAAAATGGTATAATGAATAAAAGCAGTAAAATGGTATAGAATTATTTCCATGGAGCAAAGTGAGAGCAACTGCTTTACAATCAATCAATCAATGATACATAAATGAAATAATTTATGGAATAACGGCATTAAAAAAGTCAAGAAATGAACACATGCAGCATATGTACAGCACATGCTCAGATGGAACTCAGATATTCAAGACTCTAATATTCCGAGACCATTTGATGCAGAAACACCTTCTGTTCTATGAATCTGCTTTTTGTGTGTGTGTGTGTGTGTGTGTGTGTGTGTGTGTGTGTGTGTGTGTGTGTGTGTGTGTGTAAAGAATATGTCTCTTGTGTGGAATGCTGACAAAGCTACAGTTTGCAATCTCTGTAATCTCTGCACTGCAAAAAATTTACACCGGAAGTGAGCAGCCGTGAAGCTTAGTCCCCTCCCCCCTTCCTTCAGAATTGTGAAATTATTTATTATTAACTTAAAAAAGGTATAAAAGGCAGAATTATTGGTATCAGTTATTGGTATCAGCTGAGAAATTTAGCATTGGTTGGGTTTTAAAGTACAACTTTAAAGGCCTTTTGTATATATTTTTTATAATAATATAATTGTGGAGGAATTGTTAAGATACATAACTAGATCTTATGCATCCCTTCTGTAGCATCATATTTTGTTATATCTTGCTGGTGAATGTGTGCTCTGTGCACAGGGTGTGTTTGCAAAAGTAGCCACAAGAGGGAAGCATATAGCTTGAGGCTGTATCATGATCATACAGGAGGTAAATATATGAGAATATGTTATTGTTCATGCTGAGTAAGTATTAATGGAATTGTTAAGTAAAGAATTTATCCTGAATTTGGGTAAAGGGTTATACTGTATTTCTGAAAGGACTTTTATTTTGATGGGAAGGTACTGGTTTGGAGAGTTCAGTTGGAAGAGGGCAATGGGAAAGAAATTGAAAAACAAACAAAAAAGAAATTACAGATGGAGGAAAAGTATTAAAGAAGAGCTCTTCATAGTGTCTTGGACCCCTTAACATACACACACAACAATTACACAATGGTTTGTGCAACACGTCGTCTAACCAAATATGCTTTGCGTACAAACTGCAGTGGATAAAATCAATCAAATTACTCAAGCAAACAGCATCCAAAATAATGTATTCTTTTATAATAGGATAACCTACTTTTAAAACATCTTGAGGGCTCATGCATACAGCTTCAAGTTAAACTATAACAGCTGGTGAGCATTTAGGACAAAACAGTGTTCCTTTTACCCAAATGTAATTAGCAATGATAGGTTTGGGGTCAAAATATGCTTCTTTTATATTGCCGTTTAGTCTTATGCCTGTTGTTGGGTTTTATAATATTTATACAACCAGCAATAGTTAGTGTTGCCATCATGTGCTGGGGTGGGGGTGGGGGGGTTGAAAATGAATCATGTGTAAAATTATATATAAATGAATCATATATAAATGAATCATATATAAATCTTGTGTGTGTGGGGGGGGGGGTTACTGGGGTTAAAAGTTTGATTCTGTATGGATTTATGAAAATGAATCATATGTAATTACATGTACGTGAATCATAAGTAAATTAATCATATGTAAACTGTTATCAGGGGAAAAAATGTTTATTCTGTATTGATATATCTTACTCTGAAAAGTGTATGAGAATCAATAAAAATTGTTATAAAAAAAATATGCTTCTTTAGTTTTGCACTAGAGCTATAAGTCTAACATTTCTGTGAAGTAAAGGAAGCTTCTAACTTGTTAGCATCATTTAAAAGACAGGTTTAAATATTCATAACCTTGTCTGTGACACTGCATGACATTTGGTTGCCTATAAAAATGGATTAAAGGACACCTCAGAGCTAGATCTTGAAGCTAAATCATTTTCTTCCTCAGCACATAGTTTGGTACCGCTCCACACAAAAATCAAATTATGGATTACTGTATATACATACAGTATATTTACCTGCACCTCTCCCTCCATGATGCTGAGCAAGTGAATCAGCTCATCTCTAGAAAGCTGCATTAGTCCTGCTTTCTTCCTGTACATTTCTCCTGTGGGTTTCTGAGAACTCGTCACCGTCACACATACAGGACTGTCCTCTCCTTTCTCTTCCTTCCCCACCATGGAAGGACTTTTCTTAATCATATCCTCAATGCTGTCTCCTTCCTCCTTGTCTTTTTGGTAGCCTTTGCTGGACTGTTTGACTTGAAGGCGTCCACTGTCAGGAGCCTCCATCCCACTGCTCCTGGACCTCATTCTACATTACATACAGAAAGAACAGCATTCAGCATGTTATAATGAATATATTTATGTATATTTCTATACAGTCTATTACATATAGTTCATCCTTGTATGATGGACACTGGGTTCTCAGTTCATCTGCCTTTATAAAATGTTGATGCAGTCCAAATAATATAATCAAAGCCTATGCAGAGGAGGGTTTTCTTCACATCCAACAAGACATCTAATATAAGTTTGTCAGGGTAAAAGAGTAAAAAAGTGTGTTAAGAATTAAGAATAATATATCTGAACATCATTTAAATGTGATTTTTATTCCGCCTGCCTCTAAGCAACAGGAATGCAAAGCTTTGAGCTTTATCATTAAGAATAGTTGCTGTAATATATATATTTTTGTAATACATTCGATAGAAAAACACCATTATATAATCTCGACATTTCTAGAGCTAAATTTGATTTTGTTTTACCCAGAATCCAAGCAGAAATAAAACGTTTGCTCTCAATTGAAGCTCTGTCAACAAATTAAGCAAAGGTTGTAGCTCTAACTTGAGCAATGACAGCTGTAAGAGCCATGTTGTTGTTTTTGAATCTTTTTGAAGTTGGTGACAACATGATTTAAGCTCAGGTCTACATGTGTAAAAGCACTTGGATGGTCCAACTGACAACCCCAGGAAGTGAAGAGTGTGTGTAACTCAAGCTGCTAACAAACACAACAGTCATGAAGTCATGGCAGAGATTAAGATGTACACACATGCCTCATACTCGCTGTATCCACCAGTGGCATTTAAAATGAAAGACCACTAGCACAAAATGAAAGATTAGTAGCATGAAAATCCAGGCTGATGAGCTCATTTGTTGACATGAGGTAATAAAGTGGCACACCTCCAAATTCATCATGTTACTGAAACAAAGATCTGCTATGCTACTACTAATGGCCGCTGTTTTGCCTATTGTTTTACTTCCTGTTTTCCTCACTGTTGTCTTGACTACACTTCCTGAACCGTGTTAGCACTTCTGTCTTATTTGTTCATATGCAGCCAATGTAATTAGTCTCATTATTGTATCATTAAAAAAATAATAAATCATATTTACTCAATTTTCCTCTTACCTCAGCCAAGACCTATTTTGTGTCCAGGATTGCTTCCTAAGATTTGTATTGCAGCTAACCCTAAACCTTTTCTGTAAATATCTGTAAATATGTGTTCCTTCAGTGATCTAAAGACACATGATTGCTGGTGTGCTTTAGGACACATTGTGACTTTCTATAATCTATAAACATGAATGTTGTTCACCATGTAGCCGAATGCTGTAACATCATGGGGCGGCAGCCATTTTGGACAACCATCTTTTTTGTTTTGTTTTTTCTTTGTGCAATTTGGGATCATTTTGGCCACTTTTTATTTGTAAGAAACTGTAAAGGTTTTAATGGTCCACCCATCCATCTTTCCATCCATTTTCTGTACCACTTATTCTTACTGGGTCATGGGTGGTTTTAATGGTTATAATGGGAATTGTGTTGGTTTTAGTGGAAAAGATAATGGTCCATGTGGGTCTCTACTTTTAATTTGTTGCCTTCTATAGGTTCCCTTCTATTATTTGTATGTCTAGTGGATACCATTAAGGTCCAATAATGGTAATGATTTAATTGTTAGCTGAAGGTTTGTAATTGTATTTGGAAACCGTTATAATTTTTGTTATGGTTTCTTCCTGCTTTAGTGTCCAGTGCAAAACACCAACATGTCTTGGTTGATTAGCTAAATTTGGGATTAATAATAAAAAAAAAATTAACTAGCTATTTTATATTTTATTTAACTAGCTTCCGCTAGTTTTTAATCCATGTGTAACTATTCTGGTTATCTTTCCTTTTTTAAATATCTGTCTGTGTTTTTACCCATTTCTGAGTCATGTCATGTTTTTGGACGAGCAGCAAATACATCTCACTGACTCTGGCTCCCGTTCGTTACTTGTTACTTCTTAATCGCCTAGAGTAAAAATTGCCAATGTAGTTATGAAATGTCCAGAGAAAAGCAACTGTACTCTCAGCCTTGTCTCATCAAACTCAGTTTGGCCTTTAGATGCTGAATCCAGGTACAGAAGTTCAGTACCATCTGGACCAAAAAAATAAAGCCGAAGTTCATGCGCTGACCCTGAGTCTCATTTGTTTTCACAGTAAATCTACATTAGCCCTGTTCCCAGGCACTAGTGATTTGTGAGGGGAGTTCCCTCTGAGAGAGAGAGAGAGAGAGAGAGAGAGAGAGAGAAGTGAGAGAGACAAAATGCCTCCCAGTGCGAAATGGAGCTTTATGTAATCCCCAATAAGATCAGGAATGACGTCAGGATTTTTGATCAACAGCATATTCACCGCGTCTCACCGATGATGTCACACATGACCCCTGACATGTGCTCCGGGTGAGATGTACTCCCACGCACTCTTTCTCTCGGCTGGATGTGATGAGGTGATGAGGAATTGAGCTCATGTTCACACAGGGACCCTGAACGATATTCAGTGGGACAGGGAGTGATTTTTACACCAGATGGACCTCAACAGTAAAAGCATTCATTTTAATTCCCAATTAAAACAAGATGCTTGAAAAATTCCCGAGAGGCAATGCATTCTTTTGTTTTTTGTCCAATTACCCAGAGATCTGCACTTAACTTTTTAATGATTTCCAGATAAGAAACGCTGTTTTTTTCCCATTTTTTTCATATGGATATAACAAACTGAATGATTTGACACAGGTCGGTATCCTTGCATCGCATACATTTCAAATGTGCTTCAAATGTTCAAAAGTGCATTTCAACATGTCAAATCAAATCAAATTATATTTGTCACATACATAACCATACATAGTATGACACATAGTGAAAGACTTTTTATGACCACACCGATATGTAAAAGAGAATAAAAAATAAAATATAATAAATATAAATATATTAATATTTTTTAAAGAATATAATGTAATAGAGAATAAAACTAGAGTATATGAATAGAACAAATTGACAATTTATAAAATAATACAAAATTACAATTATATATTTTTAAAATAGTAAAACTACAAAACTGAAAAGGAAAAATTTACAATTATAACATATTAAATGGAGTATAATTGGAGTAAAAACTATACATGTGCAAATCAGGTGTGCAAATTGTAGGACATGCAAAATATGATGTGAGTGGATGTAAGATGTAAACAATGTAATAACAGGCAGGATAAGGTAGCAGATGCTGTATGTGTGAACATTGCATGTGACCTTAGAATAAACACGTGACATCACGTGAACAATATGGTCATAATGGAACAATATGAACACAAGAATTATTCATATCAGAAATTCACATCTGAAAAATGACATTTACAATGGGAAGAAATTAAAGTGATTAATCGTAAGGTACAAAAACAAAAACAAAACAACACAACACTATATGCACTATATGTGAAAAATGAACAATAAATGTGTGAAACATGAAACAAAATTACTTATAATGTGAACTTCATGTAAAGTTTCTGTAAGGAATGTAAAGCTTTGACAATGTTGAGATAGCAACTCCTATACCATTACTTAGGGAAAAGGCTTTATTTTATTATATCTGGACACCTAAAGGTTTAAAATTACAGAAAACAAAATTTCATTTTCAGTTTTTACAAACTTATCGTCGAACAAAAATATTTACATTTTGTAAATATATTAATTTAGTTATACTGGAAAATAATGGCTTATCAGCTACAGCACATGAAAATATTTTAATAATAACCTTCAATAGCTAATTGAGATAATGCACAGGTACCCATAGCGACAATTTGAAACAAATTGGATAAGTGTGCTGTTAGAATCATTCAATTAAGAGGAAACAAAACTTACACAAGGCCTCCTTTGGAAAATGCTCTTAGTCCTCCACTTTTTCCATTATTTTCTAATATCTCATCTTTGGGTCATCTCTTGTCTTATTTTGCCCAGCACTTATTTGGTTGTGAAATAAAACCACAAAACTAGGAAATAATAATAATAAATAAGAAGAAATATATAATTTTCTATAAAAGCTGCTGAGAGTATCTGGCTACAAAAAAATCATAGGTTTATATTTACAGTATGTGCTCATTCTTAGATATTATTATTTTATATGAGTAGTAACACGGACTAAAAGTAAAGTGAGGAAAAATACATGAAAGGTTGTTTTTTAACGTGTGTAATTGCTGGCATGATTTGGTTTTTGTGAGCTGTTTATTTTCAGAAGAAAACTTTAGTGTCAGTCCTTTGTAAGAGTCAGAGGTAAAGCTGGAGATTCATGCTTCTTTGGTAACTGGATTAACCAATAATTGTCTCTTTAAGAATATCTGTTGTTACCCAGATGAGGATGGGTTCCCTTCTGAGTCAGGTTCCTCTCAAGGTTTCTTCCTCTTAAACATCTTAGGGAGTTTTTCCTTGCCATTGTCTCCACTCAGTGTCTTGCTCAGTTTGGGATAATTTATCAATTTTACTGTGTGTGTACTGTGTTTATATTCCTGTAAAGCTGCTTTGAGACAATGTCTGTTGTAAAAAGCGCTATACAAATAAAATTGAATTGAATTGAATTGAATAAGCTGCATTTTATGTCTTATTAACTTCAAGAGAGAGAATAAAAGAGAGTCTGATGAGGGAATGACTGTTTATAACTGCTATAATGTAAGTTATAACAGGAACTTTTTTCACAGATGTTCCACAAAATTAAATGTATCTAGAAATGGTTCAAATGTACGATATCATCCTTTAATTAATTTTTTTTTTTATTTATTGTGTTGGTAAATTGCTGTGGTATGAGAGGAATAAAACATTTCAGGATGTGCTATTAAAGGAAAATAATTAACTTCGGGGTATTAACAGTATCTTCAGTTCGTATTTGGAGTTAAACATTCATTTATTGCCTCTGAGGCAAATCGTAAAGCACTGCCTTCTGCCATGGGACTAATAAGAGACATTCAGCATGAAGCCTTTATTTGTCACATATAAATTACAGCACAGTGAAATAATTTTCTTCACATATCCCATCTTGTTAGGAAGTTGGGGTCAGGGATCAAGATCTGCCATAATAAAGCAACCCTGGAGCAGAGAGGGTTAAGGGCCTTGCTCAAGGGCAGAGGTCGCTTGGTGGTGCTGGGGCCTGAGCCCAGGCCAGTAACCAAGAGCCTTACTTTTTTCCTAAACACCAGAGCCCTAAGCCTCTGTTGAAACTACATTTAAACTACAATAGCAAATTTCTGAAAAATGCGAACAGAAGCCAGAAATGAATAATTTAATAATTTATCAATTTGTATAGCGCTTTTTACAATGGTACATTGTCTCAAAGCAGCTTTACAGAAATATCATTTTACATTTACAAGCGACTTACAAATGAGAGCACACTCACACACCAATGGGAGCAGAGCTGCATGCAAGGTGCTAGCTTGCCATTGGGGGCAACTTAGGGTTCAGTGTCTTGCCCAAGGACACTTCGGCATGGGATCACCCGGGCCGGGATTCGAACCACCAACCCTACGATTAGTGGACAACCCGCTCTACCGACTGAGCCACAGCTGCCCCATAAAACTAGAGTGAAGAAGGCTAGACAGGGGCACAGGGATTTGAACCAAGGACCTGTTGATCTGCAGTCCAATGCTCTACTACTGAGCTATACCCCCAAATGAAGTAACTAGTGACTAGATTTACTGCATGCCTTTATTACAAATCACGTTGTTGTTTTTTTAAAGGAGTGTTCAAAACATTTTGAAAAATTACAAACAGCATCTTTAATTATGGTAAATGAGACAAGGCTAGGTTGGTGTCTAATCCAGTCCTGAATTTCAAACACATTCTGCTGGCACTTCAGTGTTAAGAGGTCTGATCAGGCTGTGCATGTGTGCAACATAGTTCTCGTATGTTAAACGTGAACCCATTGTTTCCAATATCAACCCGAGACACACTCACGATTTCCATGAGTTGGATCCCTGCCTTGTTTGGATCTTGAGTGTTTTTCTGGTTCTGCGGTTCTGTTTTGTATATGAGAGGATGCTGAAAATGCTAAGCAACACAGACACATTAATAGGAAGCATTGTGATCAAAATAACATGCTCATTTGATAAATCCATTAATGAGGTACACCACTGGGAAAAAGATTCTTTATTATAACGATTATGAGGGAACAAATTCCAAGCATGGAACAGCACTGTAGCACTGTAATCCCGACACTTCCAAATCTTTGCTTACGTGATTAACGATGGCCTTACACACTGCCTCAAATTGAGGAGGTGGAGGAGGCGATTTGGAGAGCTGTTTTATGACCTTTTCTGGTAAACGTAGTTCACACAAACGCTTGAGTGAAATAAGTTCAGGGTCTCACACGTTTGTGGGATGCTGATGAACCCAACGTGTGACTCAGTGGATCTGTAACAACTCGTTTAGTGTTTGGGTTATTAATGGTCATTATAGAGGAACAGCCAAGCACTCCTGTAGGTGCTGTCTTCATTTCAAACCTGAATTTGATTTGTAAAGGAGTCTGGCATCCTCGGCTCAGGGTGTAATACATCAGTGTGCCGTTTACACAATGATTGAGTATCATATAAGTTTATACAAGCAACAATTCAAAACAGCAATGACTTGTTATGTTTACATAAACAACAGCAATTCAGTAGACTGTGTGCCTGTGTGGTCTGCATTGTGCAATATGCTACAATTATTATTGCATTTATATCAACTTCGGACTTATTGGAACACTTTCTTAAATGTTTTTTATTATTATGTATATAAGTGTCATAGGCAATTAAAATCTACTTCAAGTTCATTTTTTTATTCTGTCCCATAATACACCTTTTAAAGATACATTTAATAACATTGTTCAGAAAATGATTAAGATCTAAATACCAAATTAATGCTGCAAGTTCTCAGTTTGTCTCTATAATTCCGAGTTCAACTGATTGCTGATTAATTGGCACTGATAACTGCTGGAACTGGATCAATTATCAGCAAAAATCCACAATGATAGTGCTTCCCAGTTGCGTACATTGCGTGAGCAGCTGAGAAGGACCCGCTGTCATTATAAAGGACGAGAGCGGCTTCTAGAGGCAAAATAAAAATCACTGACAAATTTTGTTGTGATAATTGAAGTGTTTTCTTATTCATTTTGGAGGTCTCTATTGGATGTCTTTTATTCATTTTGGATTTGTTATTTGGAGTGTTACTTTTTGGTTCAGTTTGGATGTACAGTGGTGTGAAAAAGTGTTTGCCCCCTTCCTCATTTCCTGTTCCTTTGCATGTTTGTCACACTTAAGTGATTCGGAACATCAAACCAATTTAA
>JAFFST010051863.1:11365-30101 GCA_022414735.1 Noturus placidus
CTGACACACTGTAGCCTGGACTGACACACTGTAGCCTGGACTGACACGCTGTACATGGGAATGACATGCTGTAGACTGGACTGACACGCTGTACATGGGAATGACATGCTGTAGACTGGACTGACACGCTGGACATGGGAATGACACGCTGGACATGGGAATGACACGCTGTACATGGGAATGACACGCTGTAGACTGGACTGACACGCTGTACATGGGAATGACATGCTGTACATGGGAATGACACGCTGTACATGGGAATGACATGCTGTAGACTGGACTGACACGCTGTACATGGGAATGACACGCTGTACATGGGAATGACACGCTGTAGACTGGACTGATACGCTGTACATGGGAATGCCTGGACTGACACGCTGTAGACTGGACTGACACGCTGTAGCCTGGACTGACACGCTGTAGCCTGGACTGACACGCTGTACATGGGAATGATACGCTGCAACTCAGAATAATATGAAGTAACCTGGATTGATAATATGTAACCGAAAATGACACACTAATGATTCAAGTAACCCAAATTGACATTCTGCAGCCTGCACTAACATGTTTTTCCCCACATTGACATGTCATAGCTCAGATTAAGACAGTACAGCTGATAAGTGTTAAATGAAATAACAGTAACATCATAGCAGTCTATTATCACTTTAAGTTATTACATCACTATGAGGTAGGTTTGAACAGCAGTATTATTACTGATGAAGCTCTTTGTTTCCCTTCCCCACTTTTCAGACTGCAATATCCTGTTGATAATTATTAAAGTACCACATCATGTTATTAATAAGGCTGAACGCTAACTAACACTAAACCTGACTCTCAACTGTGGAAAGAAAAATGTCTGAACAATCCCGTTAAACACACCTTAAGGTGTGTTTACGAAGAACCAAACCTCATGCAGTTCACCCAAAACATTAACATGAGACAAAGGCCTGCATCAACATATCCAGCCTCAGTGTGCTTAATTTCATGACTCAATTTGTGTCCAGTGTGGATGAGTCGAGCGTCTCGGAGACAAATCACAGCTTCTATTGTGTATAATTGTTAAATATTTATCTTTTTTTAAAATTTGAATAAAGATATTTATATTCTTATTCATTATGAGTATTCAATATAGCGTTCAGACTACATCTGCAATGATGAACATACTGAGACGTATGAACTTGGCTAAGAAAAGCTCACCAATATATTAACACAGCTACTGTATGTGTACTGGTGTGTCTATGTGCATAAGGAAATAGTTTCATGGCTCATTGAGTGTCCGGAGTGGACGGCCGGCCAGTTCAGAAGAAAAACCACCCCCTATTATCTCTCGTGGGTTTTGTCTGAACAATCAAGCGGAGCAGAAATGGACTGATGGAACGATACAGGGAGAAATTACACAGGAGGGAAGCAGCAAACAATGTGCAGTTTCCCACAGTGAACGCGAGCTGAGCAGACACACCATGTCCCCATTATATCCTGTAAAATGCAATATCATGCTCTTCTCATGTAATTTCTCATCATACTCTTATCTAATAACAAAGAACAAGCACTAATGAACAAGGATATTAAAATCAGTTAAACTGTGAGCTGCAAAGGTGTGTCCGAGAGTCACAATCAAATTACAAAGGAATGTGTTTCCATAAAAGTCCATGGGCATTTCTGACATATATAAAAATGGCCTGTTCTGAGTGGAACCTGTCCTGTTAAACCGCTGTATGGTCTTGGCCACCGTGCTGCAGCTCAGTGTCAGGGTCTTGGCAATCTTCTTATAGCCTCGGCCATCTTTATGTAGAGCAACAATTCTTTTTTTCAGATCCTCAGAGAGTTCTTTGCCATGAGGTGCCATGTTGAACTTCCAATGACCAGTATGAGGGAGTATGAGAGCGATGACACCAAATTTAACACACCTGCTCCCCATTCACACCTGAGACCTTGTAACACTAACAAGTCACATGACACCGGGGAGGAAAAACGGCTAATTTGGCCCAATGTGTACATTATCACTTAGGGGTGTACTCACTTTTGTTGCCAGTGGTTTAGACATTAATGTGTGTGTGTTGAGTTATTTTGAGGGGACAGTAAATTTACACTGTTACACAAGCTGTACACTCACTACTTTACATTGTAACACAGTGCCATTTCTTCAGTGTTGTACATACAAAAATGTAAGGGGTGTACTTATGTTTGTGAGATACTGTATATACCTACTACTGTATATCACCCAGATCGATACATTTTAACCTGGATTCATACAGCGTATAATGATCAATGTTCACGTTTAAGTCTTATATTTAATTCACATTTAACATTTACATTCGCATTTAAATCTAACTCTTGCTGTAGCAGTAGCTTTAACCATACTGCTAACTCTAGCAATAGCGCTAATCATACTAGCATCAATACATAAATCCCCAACATCTCACACTGAAACCCATCGACAAGGACATGGCAAGGAACAGCACGCACTGGTACATTCCGAATCCCACTCCACGGTTTGTGTGTGTGTGTGTGTGTGTGTGTGTGTTGGGGGGAATGCAGCTGTTTGCTTTAGCCTAAGCCTGTAATTGTGAATATGTTGCTACTGGTTAAAGTGTTTGAGGGGGTTTTCAGTGCAGATGAAACAGACTTTTGCTGCAGGTAATTGAGCATGGATAAGGTGTGTGTGTGTGTGTGTGTGTGTGTGTGTGTGTGTGTGTGTGTGTGTGTGTGTCTGTGAGAGAGACCCTTCCTGATCATTTACACAATGCCACAAGTCTCTGTTCTTTACTTAAAACAAACCTGGAGCACGAAACCAGAGTATCGACCATCACACCAGGTGTTTAATGTCCATGAAATCTGAGCATCAAAGTCGGATCAAAAAGTGTGTGTGTGTGTGTGTATGTGTAAAGAAGCACTCATCTTTGAAACATCACTTTAACACACAGTGAAAAGAACAGAAAATTAATCCGCCTCCCATACACTCAAACACCAAAGCCTGTGGATTCACAGACACACTACATGCTCACAGATGGTGTGTGTATTAGCTTAGTACTTAGTCAGCTTGTACTCTGAGGTAGTTATATATACAACCTGAGACACACCCACATTTTCTTTTATGACCTCATACACACCCACGTTTCCATACGTAACCTCGGACACGGCCACGTTTCCATAAGTATCCTCAGACACACCCACGTTTCCATAAGTATCCTCGGACACGGCCACATTTCCATACATAAAGTCAGACACAGCCACGTTTCCATACGTAACCTCGGACACAGCCACGTTTCAATACGTAACCTCGGACACAGCCACGTTTCAATACGTAACCTCGGACACGGCCACGTTTCCATATGTAAAGTCAGACACGGCCACGTTTCCATACGTAAAGTCAGACACGGCCACGTTTCCATACGTAACCTCGGACACGGCCACGTTTCCATACGTAACCTCGGACACGGCCACGTTTCCATAAGTATCCTCAGACACACCCACGTTTCCATAAGTATCCTCGGACACAGCCACATTTCCATACGTAAAGTCAGACACGGCCACGTTTCCATACGTAACCTCGGACACAGCCACGTTTCAATACGTAACCTCGGACACGGCCACGTTTCCATACGTAAAGTCAGACACGGCCACGTTTCCATATGTAACCTCGGACACGGCCACGTTTCCATACGTAACCTCGGACACGGCCACGTTTCCATACGTAAAATAGGATACAGCCACGTTTCAATACGTGAAATAGGACACAGCCACGTTTCCATAAGTATCCTCAGACACGGCCACGTTTCCATACGTAACCTCGGACACGCCCACGTTTCCATAAGTATCCTCAGACACGGCCACGTTTCCATAGTAAAGTCAGACACGGCCACGTTTCAATACGTAACCTCAGACACGCCCACGTTTCCATATAAGACCTCATACATGCTGACATTTGTATGTATGATGTTAGACATGCCCATATTTCTATAAATGACTCATATGACCCACATTCCCATACAAGGCCTTAAACACATCCACATTTCTGTATATGATGTCAGACCTCAAACGATGATGTCAGACATTTGCATGTACATTGTTAATGTAAAAAAATTACACCAAGATAAATTATGTCAGATCTTTTTTTCCACATTTAATATGCTATAGCAACTAGCAAAATTCAAGTGATAAACAAATTTCCAGAACCATTTTAGGGAAAAAATACAATAACCTTTATAATGTGACTCAGAATTAACATTTGGCGGCTGGTGGTTATTGCAGTAGTAGAAGCACAATTGTCTATTACGGACATTACATATTACACATCAACATGAACGATACGTTTAAATGAATGTGCTCATTTTAACACATTATTGTTTCTATAGTAACAGCTCATTAACAGGAACTTAATGTGCTCCACATAATCTAAGACTAATGATAATAACAGGCAATCAATTTTACTGCACCAAATAGTTTTTTGTCCCTTGACTTTTGAATTCAAATTTTGATCTGGTCTGCCTCTTGTAGTCTTAAATCACATTTAAATCACCCAAAACCATGTGGCAAAATGTGTTATGGTCTGATGAGACGAAGGTAGAATTTTTGGACATAATTTGCAAAAAGTAAGACACGGTGAAGCATGGTGGTGGCAGCATCACACTCTGAGGCATCTTCTCGTCAGGGGCTTTAATCAAAATAAAGGGAATCATGGATAGCTCGATGGATCTATTTTGGCAACAAACAAGAAACCATGCAGTCTTCTCCTAGAGGGGTGAAGATGAAGAAACATTCGACCTTCCAGCACAATAATGACCCAAAGCACAAATCCAAGTCAACAAAGGAACAGCTTCAGAAGGAGATGCTCAATGTTTTGGAATGGCAAATGTAAGAGCCCAGATCTAAATCCTACTGTAAACCATGAAGAAGGCTGAGATCCCTTCACTATGTGATAGACATAGAGCATTTTTACAAGTAAGAGTGGAAGAAAATTGTCAAATCAGTCTCTTTATTTGTTTTTCACTTGAATTGTGTTGGTTGCCATGTCACGTTAAAAGTGTAAAATTATACACATTTACACTCACTCACACACACATAGTTACCCACCTGTCGTCCTACACGGTTGTTGTGCAGTCTCATCCTGGCGTGGATGTCTCTGTAGGTCTCTCTCGAGTCCAAGAAGTCTTTAGAGAACTTCTCCCCGAACTCCACATTGGGACTGCAACCCCCCCATTCCCACTCCTCCAAAGCTCCGCCCCCTTTGGCCCCCCCATTGTCCTCCATGACACCCCCTCGCTCCTCCATCACGCCGTGCACCATGCCCTTGCCGTGGTGGATGGCCTCCAGCTGCAATCGGTTCAGCTTCTGACGGAAGACTTCTTCATTTCCACGCCGCTTCTCATCGCAGCTACACACCTTCAGTTTCCCCATGGAGCAGGCATTAGAGACCGAGTGCAACACTCCTGCTGCGGCGATAGCGTATGCAAACGCACTCTCTCTGAACCCTGACACACACAGAGAAACAGACATTTAACACACTCAGCACTCACCTGTTCCACCAATCAGTACAGAAATAGTGTTATTAGGGAAGCCTCGATGCTCATATCCATACTCGTATGCCGTAAATCATGCTCTTAGACATCCCTTTCTTCGTGGTACAAGTCACAGTATTTTTGCGGTTTCTGGGCAACGTGACAAGCTGCGATATTTTTTGTCATGAAGTTCAAAAACTTAAAGAGAGAGAATGAGGGAGCGACTGTTTATAGCTGCTATAACATAAGCGACAACAGGAACTGTTTGTATGCTGTTTGTAGTTTTAATGAATGTTTAAAAAAATGTATTAAAGTTATTAATTGAATATATTTGCTTATGTTGTTGTGTTTCTAATGACTATTTAGATTTATTTTCCGTACATATTTATAAACGCAGCATCAGTGGAAAACAAAGGGCACCACATTCGTACTTTAAGGCTTTCACGTTTAATTAAAGACATTCCTGCAGACCCGGTAGTGAAACATTACAGCACCAAGTTACTGAACATGCCTTTCTTGTCTTCTCTTTCTTTTACAGGGCTTATATATATATATACAGAGAGAGAGAGAGAGAGAGAGAGAGAGAGAGAGAGAGAGGGAAACAGGTGACCACAGGGGATCGGGAGCAGCTAATGGTCTCAAACTATAATAAACGTAGAGCTCATAAAGGCTGCTTGCCTTCCTAAATCACTTTCAAGGGCAGATGGAGAATTAAAGAAGGACATGAAAGAGCGACTTAGGGCTAAATAGGCTACAGTTCCTCAGGCCTGCTGGAATCAAAGGCTTTTAACAAGGGAAAGAGGGAAAGAGCCGTCGCCGCCACCGCCACACGTAAAACTCTTATTTTTGAACTTGGGGAATGAGAAACACTCAGCTAGATGTGAGGCTAACGTGTAGTTAAGGGACATAGCTTGGTGTTCCTCACTCTCCAGTGTTCATCAGGTCTTTACAGCAAGAGTTTAGCAATTAAAAAAAAAAGAGAAAGGCATGTTCTATGCTAGATTAGCATTCAACATTAGCAGTGAGTTCAGCATTCAGATTTCATATTTAATCATTCAAAGAAAGGCATGCGCTTTAACTTACAAGGAACATTAAAACTACTTTACATATTTATACTATTGATAATCCCAAACTAGCAGCAGCTAGGTCACTGAATAGCTAACGGGAGCAAGATGAGATTTAATAGCTAGCTAGACATCTGGGGACTTGCAAGCTAGCTACAGTACATAATCCTTGATGAAGCATTATGTTACCTATGGAGTGATTTTAGGTGATCTATGAACACATTGTGGTGTCTTTACCACCACACAAAAGAATAAACAAACTAACTAAATCAGTGTATTCTTTCTTTTTTGTTTTGTAACAACAACGGGACACTGTAACACATCAGCCAGCTAATCAGGGCTTGTGAAAACCCATGAAAAGCTCGTTTCCAGGAAAATGAATGAAACGAAGTCCAGTACAGGAATGAAAATGTTCTGCATTTCGATAGCAGAATTATCCCCCCCCCCCACAAGACTTCACAGTTTACAGCAAAGTAAGTTTACTAATCTTTCTGATGTCCTGACCTACTATGGAATTGCCGATAAAGGATTTAGATTTTATTCAAAATCATTTTCACATGATAGAAATAAAAACACCCAGACTGGCTAGTTTGCTCACTGAGCAGCGATTCGGCTCTGCTCCTGCAGCACAGCACGTGTGGTCTTAGTAGTATTAGATATTCACAAGCAAAGCAAATATACAGGTGTGAATTAGCAGAGAAGGTAAAAAGAAGCCTGCGATGGATTGGCACCTGTCCAGGGTGTACCACGCCTTGACGCTCCCTGAGAAATAGCTCCAGGTTCCCCATGACCCTGAAGAGGATACGTGGTATAGAGAATGGATAAATGGTAAATAGAAGCTCAGATTTTTGACAAATTGTTGAGCTTTCCTTCCTAATGAGACAATTTGCTGCGAATGCTTCCTAAAACTATCAGAAACAACATGTGAAATACTGTCCGGCTATACGCTTCCCTTCCCTTCCTTTTTTAGCTACATTAGCCTCAGTCGCGGTGCAAAACTAATGAAGCAAACCTCACATGGTGAACATGTCATGGCTGATCAAGTGTGTTTCCTGTAACCCTTGTGTACACATTGGTGTGTGTTGCCTTTATAAAGTGGCGGAGTGCCGGGTCTCAGTCTCGGCTTGCCGTCAGTCAGAAAGCACGCTGCATGCAGATTGGGACTTGTCCTGTATTCAGTAGTGGCTTTTCACCTCCGTGTCCTGTTTTGTCTGTGTTTAACTAGTCACTAATGAATGTAATAGCTACAAGGTGCGAAGCCGGCAGCCTGTGGAATGCGTTGCTTTCAGAAGACTGCATGTTGAACCACATGCGCCCTCGGGGAGGGGATTTGGTATAAAATACTTGAATGACATTTAGTTATCATTTCAAACCTATTGAGCAAACACACACGCACATGCACAAAGAGAAAGAAAATCCCACACACACACACACACACACTCTGACTCGCACACGATCTTTTCCATGCCGTGATTCTGCAGGGGCCAGAGGACGGTTGGCACTTTAGACCAGGAGGACATGGAAATGCTGTTTTAGGCTCCCTCCGGAGCTGACGAGAGCAAATCAATCAAGCGAATAATTCAGAGTGCGAGACACGGCCGGCTGCACTGATGGCACAGGAAGTGGGAAATTGAATTAAAGTTTGAAGGAAAACGTCACTCTAGGTTACGGCGAACCAACTAAACGGGTTTTTTTGTCGCCCGCTGAGAGTTGGGAAAGTGCTGAGAGCAAATTCACACACACACACCCCACTGCTGATACACTACTTCTTTCCTGGCCCGAGAACATCCGCTGTAGACTCCATCCAACTTAGGATTCTGGTGTTAGTTTGTGCATCTCTGAACTAGCTACTTCTCCGCACACATTAGCTAGCTTTGTTAGCGTACTAAATTAGTCTATTGTGTAAGAATGACTTGAATCCAGAGACTATGTATTTATACAGCTGTGGCTTCAGTAGTATGCACTTAGTAACGTATCTAACTAGTGTTCTACAGTACAGTAGGATATGCAGGAGTATTCATTTTTACTATTTGACCAGTAATAAAAATAAAACAAATCGCCAACTAGTCAAGAAACCGTTTCAGAACATTCCTATTTTTATGCTGTTTTTCTTTGTGTGCGGAAAACTAGTCAAACGTCATCTAACAACTGCACACAGAGTACAAAACGCCATTTTCCAGCATCAGTGCTTCTTTACGAATCAACTGGAGCGATAAATGTGCAAAATAATACATCTGTTTAAAAGACGTGGCAGTTCTTAAAACGCACTCATGAGGACGAGCTGAAATCGCTGGTTCTGAAACTGAGAGCGCAGCGTGGAAGCTCGTGTCCGTCAACATCACCATCCTTCTAACCCAATCAGAGACTTGCTTGGATGGAGGATGCGATGTCTACAGGAGCATTTGGGAGGTTTATCCACCATGTTCAACTCTGGCCTCGGTAGCATTTGAAAACGAGTCTGGATTTGAGCTAGCGTCCTGATCTGACTCCAACAAGCCACGTCAGAGTCGGATAGCGACACGCAGCACGCGGCTCTGAAAGCACGCAGTGGGATTTTATACGCATTTTATTTCACTTTAAAGGAGAACACAATGACCGAAGGTGGAGCAGGTGGCAGGGGATTAAAAAAAAAAGAGTCTTACACAAACCTCTTCAGTTAATACAAAGTGGATGAAAGCGATAATCCTATTCAATAAAGGTGCTTCATCTAATCTGTAACACTTTCACACGAACAATATATACATCTGCTTTCGTTAGCTTTCTTTTTCTTTAAGAGTGGCAACTAGTGAATGTATTAGTCCCTTATTCTACGGAAATAATACTATATATGTATGGGCAAAACACATTAAAATACCTTTGAATGAATTAAACCATGCAGCTGAACTTTATTTATATTGATTCTGCTGTATAAAATTCATTGCTCTAAACGTTCCTATCTTTTTGAGGTCATCAGCTCGTATGTCCGTTATTAGACTGACCTGAAGTGTCACGGTGTGTTGTGATTCAGCCTGCCTCTGTTCGTCATCCTAATTAAATCTGACACACGACCACAACAATCGTCTTTTCTACATCTTCAGAGGACACAATAAAAACTTTCCCTCACACGTCTGGCCATGACATCTTTTTCACGTCTTTTAAACAACTGTGACACTGAGACGTTCGTGAGGAGCAGGATGGCGAGGCAGTGACCACATTAATCATCACACAGTGGGTGAGGTCATGTCTAGCAGCAGTAAGTCAAAGTGACTGGACTTGTAAACTTGAAGACGTTTCTCCACTCGGCTCAGGTTCCTCGTTGGTTTCCCATCAGGCTGAGTGAATGTGTCAGGCGGGTCACTTTCCCAACATCACAACACTGAGTATACAGTAAGAAAAACCATAGATGAGTGGAGATCAGGACTGGTGATATCTCAGCAGTTCATCCTGACCACACACGCTTCATCAGATAGAGGAGTATTCAGATGGGGTTAGATCTCCAGACACATGTGATTTGAGTAATGTTCCTGGTGGATGTCTGTAGTAATTCTGATCAATTTCACTTCAATTTCATTTTGATATAAATGGATTGTTTCCATCTTTATTATAAGCGCTTGGTGTACAGGGCGTAGCTGAGCGTAGGTCACGTGACTATAACATGTTTGTAGTCTGTGCCTGTGCTAGGAACCTCTTTTCCCAAAGGACATACTGTGACCTTTACCAGTTCAGATGGGATATATGTTACCTGGAGTTATTTCTGCTGTTTAATTTATAGAATCATTCCTGCACACAGTCTGTAAATTAAATCAAGCATGATGGATTCCAACCAGACTCAAATCCCAGTGATACTCTGGGAATAATTACATTAACCCACATACACATGTAAAACTAATCCTGTCTAAAGAGGTCTTAAGTTTGTTTAATCCTAAACGCATCATTGCGTCAGTTCATGACCCGCTCAGGCCTTTCCAGACTCGCTTCTGTATCTCACCTCGGCTGAAGACAATGCTCTCGTACGGAATCTTGTTTCGCGTCTCGAGGCTTGAGCAGTTCCAGCGATGTCCCCTGAACTGGTGCTGGCACTCGTGGATGGCGATCTGGATGCCCTGGATGGCTGACGCTGTGACGTCCGGGTTTCTCATGCACATGTCCATCTGCTTCTTCGTCAGGCCCGGGAGCGTTAGACACACCGTGTTGGCGTTGAGGATGGGCTCGATGTGCTTGGACAACCCAATGATGGCATTCGAATCTGCCCTGGAAGAGAAGTGAGGGAGAGTGATTCATGAAGAATTTTACAATTTCACGTTCACTATTCATAAAAGAACATCTAAAAGTGCCTCTAATGAGTGGACAGTGCTAGCACAGTTAGCTTGCTTGGCTAAACTAATCAGTGAATGAAGCTACTATGATGTAACAGGTCACGCACACAACTGATCTGATTTTCACACTGATTATTTAACTTGAGAAGTTACAGCTTTAGAATATACTGTTTCTCAAGGGGAGTAAAAACAGGCCACACCCACAAGAGGCAAATCAACATGAGTGTGAATGCGAGTTTATAATAAACTCTTCACTCACTTCACTTCTGACTGCAAGAGAATGTTGTTAAATTTGTGTAAATAATTCTTCTCATACTCTCGTTTGTGTTTTAAGATTATCCGGCATGGATTAACACTTCTTCCTTTATGAGTATGAGTATAATTAAAACGACATCGTGCTGTTTATTTAACATTTTATTTAACACACCCTGTTCATTTTCAAAAAACAGGTCCTAAAGACCCAGATGACTTCTGTTCAGTTCTACCACATGACCACCACAACACCAACTAGCTTCAGCCGGATAGTCTTTATTTAATACATGATACTGTCTGATTGGTCAGAAGGTGTTTATAGTTCTCTATAACAGCGGCTCTGACACAGCACAGTACACATTATCGTTTCTATAGTAACGGCTCGTTCACAGGCACGTGTACAGCGGATGATACACATTAACGTGTGTAGTCACTGACATGGTGAAGTGTTCTGTAAGGAGAAATGTAGCATGTAGGGAAGGAGTCTCCAGTGTCAGCGCTGTGTAACAGTCAGAGGTAAAGCTGTAACATCTTCATCACAGAGGAGTTTCTCAGTAACATGACAAGCTGTGTTCTTTTAGTCTTATTAACTTCAAGAGAGAGAATAACGAGGCGCTGGTGAAGGAATGGCGGTTTATAGCTGCGGATAAAGAACTTTAAACGGATAAAGAGCACATCTTCTTTAATTATTGCCAAATTGTTCTGGTATAAGAAGAATAACACAAACAACACTTGATAGGAAAATAAACTCCACTTTGCATTGGGTCGCATCACACCCTGCAGCGTGGATTAGTTTCCTACACCCACAGTGGTTTATTCCTTTTTTAAACTCAGATTTAATTATAATAATAATTATAATAAAATAATGATCTGATTCAGCAATGATTCGCAGTGATTAATGAGCAGTTAGGTGTGCAGTATGTAAAAAGAATTCTGTATTAAATACATGAATACATGTGTATATTACATTAAAGATAAGGGAAAGTATGGGGAGCCAATAGAGAGCAGCGTTTATTCTGTGCTTGATTAGATTTAACTCAGTCGCTGGGAAACAGACGTAATCCGCTACTGATGTGGAACGTACAAAACTTCAACAGTAGTTCATGGTTATGCCAAGATCAGGGCCATCAATTTATCCTCCTAGTCGACACTTATTTTCAAGAAGGAGTCAGTTTATATATATACACATATATTCTATCCACCCTGTCCAGCGTGTACCCCGCCTTGTGCCCGATGCCTCCTGGGATAGACTCCAGGTTCCCCGTGACCCTGAAAAGGAGTAAGCGGTTGAAGATGGATGGATGGATGGATATATTCTATCCATTCTGCTGATGCTAAAGGTGCAGGAGTGCTAACACAGATCTCAGTACGATCTCTAACCAATCCAGCGACTCTTTAGCGTGTCCTCGTACAGCACATGTGTGACTTACACTGAAGGTAATGAGATGTAAAACAGGATCGTTTATCTGTCGGCGTGCGCTTGTGTTTAACGCCTGGCCACGACATGCAGCCGCTCACATCGGCGACCATCTTTGAAGTCGGGTTTAATCTTTGAAGTAGCAGTTCCAGTAACTCCAGTATTTATTACATTAGGCCATGTTTATGGGTTCAGAGCATGCACCTGACATCTGAAGGCAATTACTTTCAGCCTTAATTTATCTCTACTGTTTAAGTTTTAGCATGACTCATAACTAAAACCACTTGACAAGCAAATAAGCATCGATTTTGTTCAAGATTTTGTCTTAGATATCACTGAGGATTCAAAAAAATCCTGACTAGAAATGCATTCACAGCTCCATTTTTTTGTTACAGAAAGGGAAAGAATGAGAGAGAGAGAGAGAGAGACCTGCATCTTCTGTCTTATTACTAACCCGTGAAGTTATGAATGTATTTGCACTCACGATATTTTTCGCTACTGCACTCCATCAGAGGAGACACGTGTTAACCAGAGACATGGTTTTTGGTAAATGGTGCGCTTTACACTGTGTCTCATTCACCCATTCACACACACACACACACACACACTCACACACCAATGGTAGCAGAGCTGCATGCAAGGTGCTAGCTTGCCATCGGGGGCAACTTAGGGTTCAGTGTCTTGCCCAAGGACACTTCGGTATGTGGAGTCACGTGGGCCGGGATTCAAACCACCAACCCTACGATTAGTGGACAACCCTGGAGGATAATCTGGAGGAGTGAATCATTTATGGATCAAATGAAGTTAAAATTTCTCTGTAAGCATAGCAGCTGTATGCTAGGTCAGATTATCCTTCATACCATGAGCACGTATTCTTTACAGCAGAGCGCATCGAATTAACACAACGCAAACACTGACTCTTTTCTATTAATTCGACACATCAACCTCCTACACCCCGCACACACACGTTACGATTTCATCACCTCGAGTCAGTGTCTCAGAGCAGGAACATGTCGAATATCAGAATGTGCTGGATCAAGTGCTATTCTACAACAAGTGCTGCTGATGAATGAGTGTGTTTCATTTCTTCACTCATTCATGTGATCATTACAGCTCGGAATGTCCACGCAGCTGTTAGGTATCAGCTCGTAACACGTGTTGCGGCTGTCAGCACGAACTGTTTCCGGCTTTATGTTATTGTTTATATAGCCGTGTGGGTCGTGTTTCAGGTCATATCTCGTCACCGGCATAACACCTAAAGTGTCATGTTTGTTTCCACCTGTTTCTTGATGACTTTGCGTATTTAAGCTGTTTTCAGTGCTTCGGTGTGAAGTCTCGTTCGGGTAATGTCCGTTTCTAAGCCTCGTTATTTGCCCAATTGTCGTGTTTGTTTTGGTTTTGAAGTGTCCAAGTGTCTCTGCTCACCTGTGATATAACTCCTGCAACAGACTTTGATTATGCACATTGGATATGACCTAATAAGCACACTTATCTTACACACATGACTATATAAAGAAGAGTGTGAAATCTGGAAGCAGCGGTGGGCTTTGGGTTGAAAGGTGGTGCTGTAGACGCTAATGAAACACCCCTATCTCAGAAAATCCACTTAAGCAGCAGCGTAACCCGACTCTAAGTACGTGCAACTTTCCCCACATACATTTTGAATTTAGACTAACTTTTGGGCTTAATTAAGGCTATTTTAAAATCTCATCTTCAGTGTAAATGAAACCAGATCAAACAATCACAGACTCGATGGAGACAGAATCTGATAAGGCACGAACTATCTCTCAGGTGGGCTGTAAATAAATGAGAACTTAACAATAAACCACTAACCACAGGTGTAAGTAAGTGCGCACTGTACGCTTCACTCTTATTTATCGTATGCATTTCAAACTCCTGCAATGAGCACAGCTGCACCTTCGAGTACCCGTCTACATTCTTTACATGCCAGACAATATTGTTAGACTCCATAATGACAGAAATAATAATGTGACTGTAATGATAGAGGTCACACATGCACATTACGCCCAGGATGAGTGATATGCAAATATCTTAATGTGCAGGATTATGCCTCTGGTGTGGTGTTAGCAAACTGATGGCCTGATAAACCTGAATCAGGAGCAGCATGAGCAGAAAAATCTGCCATTCAGCTGTCACGCATCTGAAGTTTAATCCTATATTTTTTTAACGCATGGCTAAGAAAAGGCGTTGAAAAGGAGAGCGCTTTATCGCTTCGCTAAAATAAGGAACACTTGATTTTTATCTGCGTAAATGTTCAGCACATTCTCAAAATTTCATAAATAACTCAATAAATTGCAAATGTTCATGCAGCTTGTTTTTTTTTTTAAACCTGAACTGACACTGACATTGACAGTTTATATAAAGTTTATATAAGGAAATACTTTTGGTGTAATGTGACTAAACCTGTTCTGTCACATGAACCTGCACTTAAAGTTAATTGCACATACAATCGGGATGTTCAGTTTTCCTTCGGCTCTGATAATAAGTGTGTTGTTATACAGGGCACCAACTGTCATGCACTGCAAGATGGACTTCATCTCAGTTTTTCTTTCATTTTGTATTTTTATTTTTATTTCCATTTATAATAATACATACATTTATGTGTGAAGTAACAAGGATAAAATAATAAAGGATCAAAACTGGAAAAAAAAAAGCACCCAAACTTCTGGAACATTCTTTTTTTTGCAGCAGAAAAATACAGAAGAAATATGTAAAAAGACTGAGAGAACATCCGAAAGGGAAGATGTAGCGGGGAAGAAGAAGAGGAGGAGGAGGAGAGTAGGAGAAGAATAAAAATGATGGAGAATAGGAAAACAGAAGAAATAAATGAAGAGGAGAAGTGGAGGGAGAAAGATCAGAAGGTGTAAGAGGAGATGAAAGGCGTACAGAAGAAGAAAGACAAAAACGATTAAGAGAAGAAGCAGAAGAAGACGAGAAAGGTCTAAGAGGAGATGAAAGACGAAGAGTTTAAGAGAGGAGGAAGAAGAAAATTCAAAGTGAAAGAGAACAGAAACGGAGACAAGAAATGAATGAAGAGGAGAATGAGAGCAAGGACGAGAATAAACATTAAGGAAAGTAAACCAAAAAAATAGACCGAAACTACATGAGGAGGAGAAGAAGAGAACCTCTGGAGAAGAGAGAGAGAATGAGGAAGATAAAAACAAGGAAAGAGAGATTAAGAAGAGAAAAAGAGGAAGAATTAAGGATGGAGAAAATGAAAAAAAATGAAGAGAACAAGAGAAGAACCAGAGCAGATGTAGAGACAAAATGAGAAGGAGAGCTTACCTGTGCAGGAGAAAGGATAGAAGGTGGAAGAGGAGGAACATCCTGAAGCTCTCCATCCAAAAATATATTAATATAAAACTAAAAGTGGAATAAAGTACAATATCGTCCCCTGGAATGTTGCAGTAGAGTTTGAGTTGCAGCTCCTCTCAGATAAGATCTGTAGATGTTCCTCAGATAAGGTTCATCTTTGAGAGCAGTGTTGGAGAACTCAAGCTCTGTTCCTGCGTGAGATCAGACCTGCTGGAGGAGAAGAAGCAGCTGTGGCTCGGCGTCTTTCATCGCTTTAAAAAACTTTCCTCCAGGTGAGTTCTTTCTGCACCTTTATGGTGTGTGTGTGTGTGTGTGTGTGTGTGTGTGAGAGAGCAGCTGGAGCAGAATCTGAGCAGGAAAACTCTCAGTGTGTGTGTGTGTGTGTGTGTGTGTGTGTGTGTGTGTGTGGAGTGTACTATGAACCTCGTGCTTGTGTTGTTGGTCGCATTCTGAGTCTCGTGTAGTGCGCGCAGATTCTCCAGCCCACAGCGTCATTACACACACACGCACACACACACACACACACACACACACACACACACACACACACACACACAGAGTGCGGGCAGAGACACGCACAGAGAATAGAGAGAAAAAAAAACTCTGCAGAGGAGTTGGTGTGTGTGTGTGTGTGTGTGTGTGTGTGTGTGTGTGTGTGAGTCTTAAGTGTGTTTTATGAAAAAGATAAAGACAGAAAAAGAGAGGAAAGAAAATAGAGGAGAAAGACAGAGAAAGTTAGAAAGAGGGAGAGACAGACAGAGACAGGAGTATAGAGGTATAGAGGGAGAGAGAGAGAGAGAGAGAGAGAGAGAGAGAGGAAGAGACAGAGCGAGAGACACACACACAGAGAGAGAGAGAGACAGAGAGAGAGAGAGAGATTCAGTTAATTGTCTAATTCACACCTCACTAATGAGGTTAACATACACTGATTAAGAATGTTAGTGTGTGTTAGAGTCTATTAGTGTGTGGTACAGTGTGTTAGTGTCTTATCATGTGTTAGTGTTGAGGAGAAGCAGGACGCAAGTGTGTAAGATGCTGTGTATTTGTGCAAATCCAAGAATCATAGTCACAGTCCATAGCAACAAATGTAGAAATGTGGAAACAAACCAGGGCAATCCATGACCATAAACAATAACAAAGGCACAGATGAAAACACGGAAGTCTAGAACATGAACTAGGTAAATAAGAAAGAAACACAACTTGGAAACACACGATACAATCAACAAGAGGAGACAGCACCCCAGAAGGGCTTCAATGCACAAGATCAAAACACAAGAGGGAGTACAACCAATGAAATGGTTGGCTCCCGAAGGGCCACAAATGTGTCAACAAGGGGGTATAGAGAAGACTGTATGCAAGGTGTCTGATGCCCCAAAGCAGGCACTGCCCAGAAGGAGCAATAACCAACACAGCAAGGAGGCGGAAACAGGGGAGCGTGTCATGATGACATGATGGGCCTTGTGTTTGATTTGGTTGGGGAGGCTGCCTTGTGGGCCTGGTGTTTTGGCTTGGTTGGGGAGGCTGCCTTGTGGGCCTTGTGTTTTGGCTTTGTTGGGGAGGCTGCCTTGTGGGCCTTGTGTTTTGGCTTGGTTGGGGAGGCTGCCTTGTGGGCCTTGTGTTTTGACTTGGTTGGGGAGGCTGCCTTGTGTTTTGGCTTGGTTGGGGAGGCTGCCTTGTGAGCCTTGTGTTTTGGCTTGGTTGGGGAGGCTGCCTTGTGGGCCTTGTGTTTTGGCTTGGCTTGGTTGGGGAGGCTGCCTTGTGTTTTGGATTGGTTGGGGAGGCTGCCTTGTGGGCCCTGGGTATTGTGGCTTGGGTTCGGAGGCTGCCTTGTGAGCCTTGTGTTTTGATTTGGTTGGGGAGGCTGCCTTGTGGGCCTTGTGTTTTGGCTTGGTTGGGGAGGCTGCCTTGTGTTTTGGCTTGGTTGGGGAGGCTGCCTTCTGTTTTGGCTTGGTTGGGGAGGCTGCCTTGAGGGCCTTGTGTTTTGGCATGGTTGGGGAGGCTGCCTTGTGGGCCTTGTGTTTTGGTTTCGTTTGGGAGGCTGCCTTGTGAGCCTTGTGTTTTGGTTTGGTTAAGGAGGCTGCCTTGTGAGCCTTGTGTTTTGGCTTGGTTGGGGAGGCTGCCTTGTGTTTTGGCTTGGTTGGGGAGGCTGCCTTGTGGGCCTTGTGTTTTGGCATGGTTGGGGAGGCTGCCTTGTGGGCCTTGTGTTTTGGCATGGTTGGAGAGGCTGCCTTGTGGGCCTTGTGTTTTATTTGGTTGGGGAGGCTGCATTGTGTTTTGGCTTGGCTGGGGAGGCTGCCTTGTGAGCCTTGTGTTTTGGTTGGGGAGGCTGCCTTGTGGGCCTTGTGTTTTGGCTTGGCTGGGGAGGCTGCCTTGTGAGCCTTGTGTTTTGGCTTGGTTGGGGAGGCTGCCTTGTGAGCCTTGTGTTTTGGCTTAGTTGGGGAGGCTGCCTTGTGTTTTGGCTTGGTTGGGGAGGCTGCCTTGTGAGCCTTGTGTTTTATTTGGTTGGGGAGGCTGCCTTGTGTTTTGGCTTGGTTGGGGAGGCTGCCTTGTGAGCCTTGTGTTTTGACTTGGTTGGGGAGGCTGCCTTGTGTTTTGGCTTGGTTGGGGAGGCTGCCTTGTGGGCCCTGGGTATTGTGGCTTGGTTTTGGAGGCTGCCTTGTGAACCTTGTGTTTTGGCTTGGTTGGGGAGGCTGCCTTGTGGGCCTTGTGTTTTGGCTTGGTTGGGGAGGCTGCCTTGTGGGCCTTGTGTTTTATTTGGTTGGGGAGCCTGCATTGTGTTTTGGCTTGGTTGGGGAGGCTGCCTTGTGAGCCCTGGGTATTGTGGCTTGGTTTTGGAGGCTGCCTTGTGAACCTTGTGTTTTGGCTTGGTTGGGG
>JAFFST010051864.1:0-14428 GCA_022414735.1 Noturus placidus
GTCTGTAGTGTTGTGACTCTTCATTAGTCCCGGTCTTTAGTGATGTGACTCTTCATTAGTCCTGGTCTTTAGTGTTGTGATTCTTCATTAGTCCTGGTCTTTAGTGTTGTGATTCTTCATTAGTCCCAGTCCTTACTGTTGTGACTCTTCATTAGTCCCGGTCTGTAGTGTTGTGACTATTCATTAGTCCCGGTCTGTAGTGTTGTGACTATTCATTAGTCCCAGTCTTTAGTGTTGTGACTCTTCATTAGTCCCGGTCTTTAGTGTTGTGACTCTTCATTAGTCCCGGTCTGTAGTGCTGTGACTCTTCATTAGTCCCAGTCCTTAGTGCTGTGACTCTTCATTAGTCCCAGTCTTTAGTGCTGTGACTCTTCATTAGTCCCAGTTTTTAGTGTTGTGACTCTTCATTAGTCCCGGTCTGTAGTGTTGTGATTCTTCATTAGTCCCGGTCTTTAGTGTTGTGATTCTTCATTAGTCCCGGTCTTTAGTGTTGTGACTCTTCATTAGTCCTGGTCTTTAGTGCTGTGTCTCTTCATTAGTCCCGGTCTGTAGTGTTGTGACTCTTCATTAGTCCCGGTCTGTAGTGCTGTGACTCTTCATTAGTCCCGGTCTTTAGTGTTGTGATTCTTCATTAGTCCCGGTCTTTAGTGTTGTGACTCTTCATTAGTCCCGGTCTTTAGTGTTGTGACTCTTCATTAGTCCTGGTCTTTAGTGTTGTGATTATTCATTAGTCCCGGTCTTTAGTGTTGTGATTCTTCATTAGTCCCAGTCGTTAGTGTTGTGATTCTTCATTAGTCCCAGTCTTTAATGTTGTGACTCTTCATTAGTCCCGGTCTTTAGTGTTATTGTTTCTGGTTAGTCTGAGTCTCCGATGCTCTGGACGCTCCTATTGTTTCAGTCTTTATAATAATGAGCCGTGAACTTTGAAACGTCCTCTTTATATTTTTTATAAAAACACTTTCCTGATCCTTAGAGTGTGCCAGTCAGCTTAATTCGTTCTCAGAAGCCAGGGCTTTAAATAATAACTATTCTTTATTCCTTGTGTCTTTCATTTATTAAAAGCGCAGCTGAAACATAATAGTGGAAAGATCAATCAAAAAAAACCCAAATGATTAAATCAGTAATGGTCGTGTAATAGGATGTTTTGCTGCACTTCTGTATTACAGGTCATTACAGCACACAAGTCCACTGATGATGTCATACCAACATTGCAATATAAATATAAACCAGTGTTTTTTCTATAGTTCCTTTTGTAGAATCATGTGTGCAAGGTTCTCTCTCTCTCTCTCTCTCTGTCTCTCTCTCTCACACACAGTCTCTCTCTCTCTCGCTCTCCCTTGCTCTCTCTCTCTCTCTCTCTCTCTCACTCTCTCTCTCTCTCTCCCACCCACACACTCACACAAAACAGTTTCTTTCTCTCCGGTTACACAGTTAATGCGTTAGATTTTCAATTTAGCTCCCCGTTTTATCGACGGCTCTGTCCATTCAGAGATTCTCGGCTCTTCTGCTATTCGTCCGCCTCCCGCAGAGAGCAAAACCATTTCTTATGTGAGTGGTTTACAATGTAGAATAATGTATCTGGCGCAGCAGGCTGTCTGCGAAATGACCTTTTTTATTCCCTGCAGCAGCACGGCAGGCCTAATGACGCTGATGTACACCTACCAATTGTTGCACCCGGCCGAGGAACTCAATTTTCTAATTTGGCGAAGGCAAAGATTAGAGGAAACAGGGCAATTTAGCGCCGTCTGGAGCGAGTCGATTCTCTTCCCTTCTCTGGCTTAGGAGGGTAATTACGCCTAAAATAAATGCCATTTCATATTAAGCTGAAGCTACGACAAAACGAGAAAGACAGAGTCATTACTAGTAATCAGGGGAATTAGTAACATCATTTAACCAAACACACAAATAATTTCCAGGATATTGAAGAAGCGGCCTGCTCTTCAGCAGCAGCCATTAGATAGAAGCGCAGCTCTTTAATTTAATAATTACAGTCTTTATCTGCTCTCACTGCACACTGAGAAATGGATGTGTGTGTGTGTGTGTGTGTGTGTGTGTGTGTGTGTGTGTAGTGAGGAGGAGGAGGAGGAGGAGGAGGAGGAAGGGGTTATACGGGAAAAACACTTAGGATGACGTCAGAAGGAGAAAGAAAGGAAGAATGAACGGACCTGTTGGCCAGACTTACATCTTATTATTATTATTATTATTATTATATTATTATTATTATTATTATTATTATTATTATTAATAGCATAGTTATATACAGGTTTTTGGTCTTGTTCTCTATCTAAATATACTCAAGACGAAAAAAATATATTTTTAATGCTATCGGATGGCAAATATTACATTTAATATTCTAGATTTTAAAATTGTAAAATAATCAATTTGCATATACTAAGTGGAAATTTAACACGTTTATATATATATATAACATTCGATACAGCAAGCTCCGCCCACTATTGTTCCAGATACTCGGAACACTATAATAGACATACTAGACGCCGGAAGTGGAACTAAAATGAAGCCCTAGTTCCTGCAGTAAAACTCATCTGTCTTCAGAAGGCTCTATGTATATAGTTCTCAGGTTCCTATAAAGGTTCCAGTTTGGAGCAGTCATGATAGAGAAACTCTCTGCTGGAAGGTTTTATATCGGATTCATTCAGAAGGATAAATGAAGAACTTTTAAGGGTTCTACATAGACTTCACTTTCGTTCATACAGTGAAAAGTGGTTCAAAAACATCAACGTTCCTGAAAAGAGACATTCAATTGTGTGTAGCTCGCTAGCTTATTGAGTCTTGTCTCCAAAGCGACTTACTAATGAGACACACTCACACACCAATGGGAGCAGAGCTGCATGCAAGGTGCTAGCTTGCCATCGGGGGAACTTAGGGTTCAGTGTCTTGCCCAAGGACACTTCGGCATGGGATCACCCGGGCCGGGATTCCAACCACCAACCCTACGATTAGTGGATTAGTGGACGACCCGCTCTACCGACTGAGACACAGCCGCCCTTTTATGTTTTCCGACATTGGCAGGACAGAGGCGTTTATCTCGGTAACGTGACAAGCTGAGTTTTTGGTTTCTTTGTCTTATTAACTTCGACAGAATAAAGAGACTCTGGGGAAGGAACGACTGTTTATAGCTGCTATAACATAAGCGAGAACAGGACCTAGAGTCTTTCATGCACGTTCCATAACATAAAACGTAACTACAAACGGATAAAAAGTCTGATATGTTCTTTACCAAATGAAAACTTGTAATTATTGACAAATCGCTGTGGTGTAAGAGGGATAAAACACTTGGGGACGGTCTGTTGGTGCTGGTGCAGAAGACAGTAAGAGATCGAATATTGCTTCTTAGTCGTAAATGTACACTTTTGTTCTGATTTTATTTGTATTAAAACCTTTCGACGTGGTGTTTCATCAGAGGCAGCAGTCGCTTCTCTGACGTTTCCTGCAGGCGCTTTAGCGTGCTAATGAAATGCTGCCGCTACATCGTTAGCATTAGAGCTGCAGGCCGTGCGCCTGCCTCGCTCTGATATAAAGCAGGAGACTTAAACTGGTCTTTCTGTGCCAAATGAACTCCAATCTGCATCGGCGAGACAGGCTGGAAAACTCGGTTAGGAATTCTGGGTAATCAGGTTTAAGACTGAAACAGGTCCGCGGAGCTGGCCGTCTTTATGAATGTCGATTGTTTTCAAAACGAAAGCGTCTGAGTCTGTTTCGCTGATCCAGGTTTAACTCCTCACACACTGCACACAGCAAAAACACACTGTAAAATTGTTCTTTTTAACAGAATCTGTATGAATGTTTTTAAAGTCAAAGAAGTTCCATTTGAGTCTCTGTGCCGAGTCACCTTTCACCTGCTGGAGTGCTGAAAAACTCCAGAAGAGAATACAGCACCTTCATACACTTAAACTTTAACCTTGAAAGTAAGAGGTTACTTTTTTAAGGAGAAGATGATGAACTGCTGCAATAAACGAGTACAAAAGAACAACAGATTTCCTTCGGTGAGCATCTGTCCATCGTCAGCGATATGGAGAGATAAAAATCTGACCACAGCTGCACGTGTCTACTGTCAGTGCCACTATCCACCTGGAGCTCGAGGAGAGAGGTCATTTTATTCCTGTATCTACAAACACTACACAGCTATATACACCACTATACACACTACACCTCTACATATACACTACACCACTATATATACACACACACCACTATATATACACACTACACCTCTACATATACACTACACCACTATATATACACACTACACCTCTACATATACACTACACCACTATATATACACACACACCACTATATATACACACACACCACTATATATACACACTACACCTCTACATATACACTACACCACTATATATACACACTACACCACTACATATACACACACACCACTATATATACACTACACCACTATATATACACTACACCACTATATATACAGACTACACCACTATATACACCACTATACATACTACACCTCTACATATACACTACACCACTATATATACACACACACCACTATATATACACACTACACCTCTACATATACACTACACCACTATATATACACACACACCTCTACATATACACTACACAAATATATATACACACACACCACTATATATACACACTACACCACTATATATACACACACACCACTATATATACACACACACCACTATATATACACACTACACCTCTACATATACACTACACCACTATATATACACACACACCACTATATATACACACACACCACTATATATACACACACACCACTATATATACACACTACACCTCTACATATACACTACACCACTATATATACACACTACACCACTACATATACACAACACCACTATATATACACACACACCACTATATACACCACTATACATACTACACCTCTACATACACACACACCACTATATACACACACTACACCACTATATATACACACACACCACTATATATACACACACACCACTATATATACACACTACACCTCTACATATACAGACTACACCACTATATACACCACTATACATACTACACCTCTACATATACACTACACCTCTACATATACACTACACCACTATATATACACACTACACCTCTACATATACACTACACCACTATATATACACACTACACCTCTACATATACACTACACCACTATATATACACACTACACCACTATATGTACACACTACACCTCTACATATACACTAGACCACTATATATACACACTACACCACTATATATATACACACTACACCACTATATATACACACTACACCACTATATATACACACGCACCACTATATATACACACGCACCACTATATATACACACTACACCACTATATGTACACACACACCACTATATATACACACTACACCTCTACATATACACTACACCACTATATATACACACACACCACTATATATACACACTACACCTCTACATATACACTACACCACTATATATACCACTATAAATACTACACCTCTACATATACACTACACCACTATATATACACACTACACCACTATATGTACACACTACACCTCTACATATACAGACTACACCACTATATACACCACTATAAATACTACACCTCTACATATACACTACACCACTATATATACACACTACACCACTATATGTACACACTACACCTCTACATATACACTACACCACTATATATATACACACTACACCACTATATACACCACTATACATACTACACCTCTACATATACTGTATATATACACACTACACCACTATATATATACACACTACACCACTCTACTTCAGTATGTCACAGCACATGTTGGCTTTCACGGTTACTGGGGGGTTAACAAAGTGTGGTTTCCCACTCTTGCCCAGATGTCATGCAGATACCTCTCAGCACCATGCAGAAGTGTGGAACAGACAGCACTAACATCTGACATATCACTCCAGTTGTTCTATTATGTAGGTTGGTACTGAAATCCACTGGATGTGTTACAGGTTACATGTAAAATTGGCAGAAGTGCCATGTTTATTCAGAAAAACATAAAGTTGAATGTTAAAATGTCAGCAACAGCAAGTTTTATGCTTAATTTGTTACAGTCAGAAAGTGAAGAACATCTGATGAAAATAAGACGTTGTAAGAACTGTAATGGTATAATTGTGAAGTACTCATATCGGTACTTGGTATCGGCAAGTACCCAAATGTAAGTACTCATACTTGGTCTGAAAAAAAGTGGTGCCGTGGCATCCCTAACCGTAGTGTACATAATACCATGGAGTATGGAATACCGTAATGTACATAACACCATGGAGTATGGAATACCGTAATGTACATAACACCATGGAGTACGGAATACCATAGTGTATGGAATACTGAAGTTTATGGAATATTGTAGTGTACTGTATGGAATACCGTAATGTACATAATACCATAGAGTACAAAATACCGTAATGTACATACCATAGAGTACGGAATACCATAGTGTATGGAATACTGAAGTTTATGGAACATCATAGTGTACTGTATAGAATACTGTAATGTACATACCATAGAGTACGGAATACCATAGAGTACGGAATACCGAAGTTTATGGAACATCATAGTGTACTGTATAGAATACCGTAATGTACATAATACCATAGAGTACAAAATACCGTAATGTACATAATACCATAGAGTACGGAATACTGAAGTTTATGGAACATCATAGTGTACTGTATGGAATACCGTAATGTACATAATAGCATAGAGTATGGAATACCATAGTGTATGGAATACCGTAATGTACATAATAGCATAGAGTATGGAATACCGTAATGTACATACCATAGTTTATGGAATATCATAGTGTATGGAATACCGAAGTTTATGGAACATCATAGTGTACTGTATAGAATACCGTAATGTACATAATACCATAGTGTATGGAATACGGACGTTTATGGAATATCGTAGTGTACTGTATGGAATATCGTAATCTACATAATAGCATAGCGTATGGAATACCGAAGTTAATCACAGAACAAACCTTTTGCTTGTATTTTTCTCCTTTGCAAGTCGCTTTGGATAAAAGCGTCTGCTAAATGAATAAATGTAAGCTGTGTGTGTTTAGTGTTTCATTAGAAGACGAAACTTATAAATTCGTTTATCAAAGTCAATTTTATTTAGTAAAACTGGGATATTTACTGAGCTGGATTTACGTGTTGATGCAAAAAATCCAGGAATAAACTAAGGTAAGGAGGTAAGGACAGAAATATTACACTGTGTGGAGAAATAAACACATGAAAAACTGGACATCGTGCCATTGGCCAACACTGAGAAGAGCAGAAAGTGTAGGAAAGATGAAGAAAAGAACAAGAAAAAAAAAGGCATATGAACAACTGGATACCAGCAGATGTTTATCAGGAGAGTTCAATCCTGAACACGCACCCGAACACAGCCTCAGGTCGACCTGCCAACACAACAAACACGTCATTAAGAGATGTCCACCTTCACAGTGAAACCTGTACTACCAACCTGTTTAGTTCTTATCTATTTTATCCAAGAGTTCTCAAAGTTCCTCTGACCTCTAGTTATTTTCCAAGAACTCCCACAGCACCACATTGCTTTCTAGCCCTTACTCAATAGTTCTTCTAGTACTATTTTTCACAGTTCCTATACAAGAGGTCCTGAAGTACCATCTCCTTCTAGTCCATATCCAGTTCTCAAAGTACCACTTGTTTCTAGTCTCTATTCAAGAGGTCCACTAGTGCCAACATTTTCAAGGGTTACACATACAAGTAAGTTTCCCAAAGTACCAATTATGTTCCAATGTCTACACACAGGTTCTCAAAGTGCCAGTTCTTTTCTTCTAGTCCCTATGCAAGGAAAAAAGGCGACTACTTTTGTTTCAAATTTTCCTTATTCAAGACTTCTTCTAGTACCATTTTTGTCAAGTCCACATGCAAGTTACAACTGCACACAAGTTCCCAAAGTATCAATTGTGTTCTAATCGCTACGCAAGTTCTCAAAGCACTAGTTCTTTCTTCTAGTACCTATCCTCACTAGGGAAGCTGTGTGTAGCACAGATTTCCTACTAATCCACACCTCAAAGTACCAACGTTTATCTAGTTCCCATGCAAGTTCACAAAAAGTGCCAAAAAACATTTCTGTACTCTATATCTAAGGTACCAAAAGTACTATTTTCCCCCACAGTCCTAAACTTCTCAAGGGTTACATACAAAGAAAAGTTCCAGTCCCAGATTTAATGTAGTTCCTTGTAGAGCCATGGGATTCTCAGAGTCTCATTTCTCCTGGTCCTTTATGTATTACAGTATAATTACTGGTGTAATGTCAGCATGTGTGTGTGCACTTACTTGGGCTTGGTCTCGGCGTCAGTGACCTGGCGGATGTAGATTGCGTCGGGGGGGTGTGTGATGTCGCCCTGCTCCTGCATGTACGAGGAGGCGATGGCCAGCAGAGAGCCGTCGCCGCTGAAGGACAGGGAGGCGATGCTGGTCGGGTAACGGTGGAACTGACACAGACGCTTCTTATTGAACGGGTCCCAGATGTTCACGAACCCGTCTGAGCCACCTGCAGGGACGAGTCAAGGTCACTTACGCACACTCGCACAACCATACACCTGTGTGTGTGTGCACTGAGGGGCATGTTTAAAATGCGTGACCTGTTGCGAAGGTGTTGTGGATGCTGTGGAAGGAGATGGCATTGACGGGATACACCTGCTCGATGCCGTTCTCCTTCAGACGGTGGCATTTAAAGGCGTATTTCTTCTTCTGCACCTCCAAACTTGGGTCCAGGTACTCCACGGCTACTCGGCCTTCGATCGAGCTCAGCACGTAGCCCTGCAATACACACACACACTCAGTCCGATTTTAACTGCGGTCTATTGGATTATCATGTACATAGGAGGGTAAACTGGGACGTTATACAGTATGGATCAGAACATGCCAACAAGTGACTAGTGGGCGGGGCTTGTTTCTTCACAGCTAAAACATTATTTCAGATGTTTATGAATTTTTTTGAGTTGTCTATCTTAAGAAGAAGAAGAAAACGATCATCAAGCAGGATTTTTGGGAATACAAAATATACTTAACTTCTTTCTTAAGTTAGGAAATAAGAATTTTATTCTTAAGAACGTTTCGTGAATCCAGTCCCAGGAGCAGATTTGTTCCTACGTGGTAGCTTGCTAGTTTTAGAAGAGAACCGTATAGGACGGGTATCGGTATCGACAGAGACTCGAGGTTTCAGACTCGGTGAATAAAAGCGGTATTGTTCCACTTCTACTATATAACCTAGGATGTTCACAGTTCTATCATCATCATCATCCCCTGCTGATCAGCAGAGGAATGCTCGCGGCTCTGACCTGTTTGTTTGGAAATGCTCGTATGCAGCGCGTTTGATACTTCAGGCTGGACTCTCGTCTCTGCTGGACGTATCCCATGTTCCTCAGGTCCCACACCAGCACTCTGCGTCCCGCCGTACCCACGATCAGGCGGTCCCCGGCCACAGACAGCGTGTACACCTGAAACACACACGGGACAGCGAGCGGGCGTGAAGGCGAACGTTTCGGTCAGGGCAAAGTGAAAGATCTGAGAATGCTCTGTACCTTCTCAGGCTGGGTGAAAGTACCGGCGTTGCATGGCGTCCGAGGATCCCACAGCCTCACGCTCATGTCCCAGCTGCCCGTTACCATGACGTTGACCTCTGGGCAATACTCCACACACCGAATAGGAGCTTCGTGTGTTCCGACGATCGTGTCTATATAGAGCGGGATACAAAAAAACACAATCAGTGACTCGCACACACACCAACATATACAGCTCGATACTTTTACTTGGCTGGCTAGCTAGAGATATATATATATATATTTTAAATCACAAAAAATCAAAGTACTAGATAGACTATTAACTATTTTATTACATTTAAACAAGAAGCTATTCGACACGATTAATAAACGTACCTTGGTCTGTATTCAAATCGTGCATTTTCAGCTGGTTGTCGAGGCCGCCGCTCCACGCCCGAGACGGATCCTGAAACAAAAATCAATTCATCATGGTTTATTTTTTGTCCTTTAATCATATAATTTAATAATAATAATAAAAATAAATCAATTTGTATAGCGCTGTTTACAATGGTACATTGTCTCAAAGCAGCTTTACAGAAATATCATTTTTACATTTACAGTGAACCCTCGCTGTATCGCGGTTCACCTTTCGCAGTCTTGCTGCTTCACGGATTTGCATCGCGCACTGTGTTCTGCATTCTGATTGGCTAAACAGTCTCTCCGCTTCTTCTCTACCCGTGTGTCAATAACGTTGCGGTTTAAACACGTCCGTAAAACAGCTTGCCACATTTAAGTTTGCAAATTCTCTTCCAATTTCAAGTTTCTCTAAAACCCATAATGCCCAGAAGAAAAAAGAGCGACGACATCAACTACCGATAACTATGATCTTCTCTCAAAAACACACACCTGCACCGCGGGCTTTAGAAGAAAAAAAAACGCTGCAGGGCGGAGTCAGGACGCAGGGCGGAGTCAGGACGCAGGGCGGAGTCAGAAGAGCAGTGAAATACACGTGTGTCACTAGTTTTCCTGCTGTACTTTGTATTTTTTTCATAATCATTTTTCATTTTCTCGCGTTCTAATCCAATGCCTCGGGTCGCGATGGGCGGGGCTGATCTCCGCAATTTAAAGCCTTCAGTTCGTATTGATGATTAAAAGTATTATTTTACAGTACAGCAGTTATTTGTAAAAAAAAAAAAAAAAAAACGTTTATACAGTACTTTTATTTGTTAAACAAATGCTTGGGCCTGTAAAAAGGTTTTGTTCTTTGGTTTCAATGTATTATGGAGTATTTCATTGTGTAATTATTGTAAAAAAAATAAAGGTTACTACTTCGCGGATTTCACCTATCACGGGTTCTTTTTGGAACGTAACCCCCGCGAAAAACGAGGGATCACTGTACAAGCGACTTACAAATGAGACACACTCACACACCAATGGGAGCAGAGCTGCATGCAAGGTGCTAGCTTGCCATCGGGGGCAACTTAGGGTTCAGTGTCTTGCCCAAGGACACTTCGGCATGGGATCACCCGGGCCGGGATTCCAACCACCAACCCTACGATTAGTGGATTAGTGGACGACCCGCTCTACTGACTGAGCCACAGCCGCCCAATGAACCCATCTCCTGAGAAAACCCGGTTTCTTACGTAGAAAGCGCAGTCGAGGACCGGGGCCAGATGCTGGTACTTCATCCTCATCGTATTTCCACCGACATCGTAGAGACGGACAGTGCAGTCCCAGGACGAGACCAAGAGGAACTGAGAGGAGTTGGGGCTGAACTTCACTGCCGAGATGCTGTCGTCAGGTCCCTGGTTCAGCTTGAACTCGTTCGAGCCCGTCATCTAACACACGAGAAACTCCATCAAACACTTCCGCACATATAAACATGTTTGTCTTGGTATGACTCTGTCACTGCTGGATTATACCTTCAAACTAGATTCATGTCAAATATGCACAGAACTGGCTTTAACTCCCTGATTATGACGTGTGCAAAACTAATATGGAGCAAGGGAACGTTTAGGATGATAAAATAAACATTAGTACCACTGACAAACTCCTCCAATGCAGCCCTTTTTAATAATAGAATGCTTCCAGAATGATGAGGTGTGTGTACACATCAGTGTGCTGGTTAAGATGGAGGTCGGTTAGCTGCTTTAGCTTTAGCCACAGAGCTGTTCTAGATAGCAGCCTGTATGACTGCTGGTTATTTATTATCATCATTATTATCATTATTATCATTATTATTATCATCATTATTATCATTATTATTATTATCATTATTATCATTATTATCATTATTATTATTTTGTCTCGCTCTGTGATAAATAACAAAAATAGATGAGCAGTTAATCCATCGCTTTACCCAACATCCACTTATAACGGCCAGCTAGCACTAGCACTAGCATTAGCACTAGCATTAGCACTAGCATTAGCACTAGCATTAGCACTAGCATTAGCACTAGCATTAGCACTAGCATTAGCCGGCTAGCTAAAACAAACCGGAAACAGAATATAATTACAAAACTCACCAAGTGCACATTTCAGTAACACATTACTCACCGTGTCTATTCCTTATAAAAGATGTTCTATTTAAAACATGTGAATAATTAATAACAGTATAGTAGAGCTGCGCGAGCTGAGCTGAGGTGAGGTGAGCTAACACTACGGCAGAGAGGCACGTCACTAACGCTACTGCACTGTCTACCGCAAACCAAACCAGCCGCGTCCTGATTGGTCGATTTGTAAATTTGAATTTAGCCGCGGCGCTTTTGATTGGTTGGAACTATTCCACTTCCTATCACGTCAGGTCTCGCGTAGGGATATGTGGAAACAGGTAGATGGATTATAGATGGATTGTATCGGTATTATGGGAACTTTAATCATTTAATAATAATAATAATGATAATAATGATAATAATAATAATAATTTAATAATAATAATAATAATAATAATAATAATAATAATTTAATAATAATAATAATTTAATAGTAATAATAATAATAATAATAATAGTAATGATAATAATAATGATAATCATAATAATGATAATAATAATAATAATAATAATAATAATAATTATCATAATAATAATAATAATAATAATTACGCCAACTCGAACACAAACACTCAGAAATAAAATAGAATAATAAAATAAGTGGAATTAAAAAGTAATATAAATAAATGTGTATATAAGACTTTACATTAATTAATTTATATATATATATATATAATACAAAATTTAGAGAGTTATAATAAATTAATGTATTTATTTAAAATGAACTGATTCTGACATGACAAACACATACACACGCACGCACGCGCACGCACACACACACACACACACACACACACACACACACACACACACACACACAAAGAGAGAGTCCTGATACTTCTTAAAGCGGATTTATTTACAGTTTAGTAATGTAGTAAATACAAGTGAGCGTTTAAAGCTGTATTTTGCTTGGTAAAATATAAGAAAAAAAAATAAAAGTGAAAATATAAGGTCATGGCATGGTATATTAAACACAATATAAAGGATCTAATGATGAGCCGTGTCTCAAATCACATAACCCTATAGGCTTTGATCTGGAAGGCTAAGTGCTAATGTAGAAAGTGATCATCTACATATATATAGAAAGTATACAGAAATACACCGAACAAGGAAAATAACACATAAAACCCAAAGAAACATCTTCACAGCACTACATGTGTGTGTGTGTGTGTGTGTGTGTGTGTGTGTGTGTGTGTGTGTGTGTGTGTGTCAGATGCGTGTGATTCAAGACACAGCCGAGTTTGTGGTAGAGAAGAAATGTAAGTAATGCAGAACATATTTAGCATTGTACAAATAATTTCCTTGTTTAATCTGAAGAGCTTAGCCTCTCCTGTGTTTGTGAAAACGTCCTGGATTCGAGAGAACGCAGTATTGACGTAACTTGAAGTTTTATTTTCACCATTTTTAGAGAATAAGTCATTTATTTGTGACGTTACCTGGCAGCCAAACACAATATATATATAAAGTATATAAGATTAATGATGCATCAGTTATAACGATTGAGTCTAACTATGCTAATGTTAGCTAACATGTTATTAAACTAAGCTAGACTATAACAGACTGTCATCACCCTTTAAGAACTTATTATTGATTTTGTTATTATTAATAATTATTAACATTAATAATATTAATAATTATTAACTGGAAGTCCGTAGCTATGTTTCTGTCCACATATTTTTATGCGAATAAAATCTAAAAAAAAAAAAGTCCGGGCTCAATTGAGGCGGATCAAAAGAGTCATGTGACCTTTCCTCAACAAATCACGTGATTGGATAATTGGGTCAGAAAAATAAAAATGGCAGCGAGCGAGAGGTACGTTTGGATAGGCGATGAGGTCCGAACATAACTTTTTAAAAAACGTGACTAGAGTACAATTCTTGATGGAAAACATCAGTAGTGCAGATTTCCCAAGAAGTGCGAACGTAGACGATTCTTAAAGCATACGAGAAACCTTTATTATATGTATTATACTATATAATTGATGACACCCAGCTGATGACATGATATATAGCTGATGACACCCAGCTCTATTTGTCCTTCCAGCCTGATGATCCATCCGTCTCTGCACGCATCTCTGCTTGTCTGTCAGACATCTCAGCCTGGATGAGGGAACACCACCTTAAGCTCAACCTGGCAAAATCTGAGCTTCTCGTCATCCCAGCCTGTCCCGTAATCAACCACAACCTCACTGTACAGCTCGGCACAACCACACTCAAACCAACCAGGACGGCCAGGAACATTGGGGTGACTCTTGATGACAGCTTGACCTTT
>JAFFST010051866.1:8198-18609 GCA_022414735.1 Noturus placidus
ATGATGATTTGGATTTTTTTTCACCTTTAATAATAAACACCTTCATTTACAAATTGCATTTTGTGTTTAATTGTGTTGTCCTTGACTATTGTTTAAATTGGTTTGATGTTCCGAGACACTTTAGTGTGACAAACATGCAAAGGAACAGGAAATGAGGAAGGGGGCAAACACTTTTTTACACCACTGTATACTATTCTGTCTGATGTACTGTTGTGCAAGAACTGCATCTAATTATTTTAATACTCATGAGATGGCGATACATGAAATTAGAAAATACACATAATGCACTTTGATGCTTGTAGGGAGTACGCACAAACCTCAATAGCATTATATGATTGTGTACTTTATCATATTTGTCGTATGAACATTTTTACATAACGTTACATAAAATAACTAATGTAGTGCATCTGAAATGAGGTGAATGAAGTGAGTTCAAGTACCATAGCCCACTTTATAATGTACATTGGAAATTGTCTAAAGCAAGGCTCACAATAGCTGCAACCAAACCCATTTATGAAACATAATGTCTGTTTTTGATCTGATTATAAGACTTTTCTTTTGTTCTATACTTCAGTGGTCACCATCATCTCTCGCGCGCATGCAGACCGGAACGTCTACCCTTCAGCCGGAGTGCTGTTTGTCCATGTTTTGGAGAGGGAATACTTTAAAGGGGAATTTCCTCCTTATCCAAAGCTTGGTGTTGCATTCATTTTTTTTACTGACCTCAATCTTAAAAAAGATAAAACATGCAAGTTTAAGAATAAACTGTTGGCCTAAAAAAAAATCAGCTTAATTCTTACTTGTTCCCCTAAATTGATTCACAGGGGATACCAGCAATGACCCAATCACCTTTAATACCAACCTGAAGGGTTATCCAGACAGACCTGGGTGGCTGCGCTACATCCAGCGAACTTCACACAGTGATGGAGTCCTATATGGCTCCCCCACTGCGGAGCATGCGGGCAAACCAACTATCATCGAGGTGATGGACACAATAGACATTATTTAGCTGGATTCTAAGAAATAACTCAGTTATAAATATCCATGTCATTGTTTTTATTTTAGTCATAATATACAGTAATAAGTTTGTTGTAAAAATGAACTTATCATTCCTTTTTTCCATCTACTGAATTTCCCCGTGTACATAAGCTGTTCTTAGCCAGACTTTCCTCCTTGTGTGTTACAGATTACTGCCTATAACAGACGCACTTTTGAAACAGCAAGACACAATTTGGTCATTAACATCATGGGTACAGAAGGTGGGATCCTCTAAAAATATTATTACTTGATGCGATGATCTATTTGCAACATGTTTAATTGTATCTTCAAAATGTTACATTTACACATTTTATAGATAACATTTTCTTTTATACAACACAATGTATTGTTATAGAAACTCATTATTTTACATCATCTTTATGTCCAGGTGTGACCCAAGTTTGTCATCAGCCATCTGCCCACTTTTTGCTCTAACACACTCGTATATCACCACTACTCCACCAGCTGACCCTAAAACCATTACGACCCTCCACCATCCATTGATCTGAGTCTGTCTCTCTCTCTCTCTCTCTCTCTCTCTCTCTCTGTCTCTCTCACTCTCACTCTCTCTCAGAATTCCCCTTGCCATATCAGGCAGAGTTTTACATTAAAAACATGAATGTAGAGGAGATGTTAGCCAGCGAGGTGCTGGGAGACTTCCTGGGTGCTGTGAAGAACGTCTGGCAGCCTGAGAGGCTCAATGCCATCAACATCACGTCAGCGCTGGACCGGGGTGGACGTGTGCCCCTGCCTATCAACAACCTGAAAGAGGGGTGAGCTTCCTTTACACAGCTGCACATGAAAGTTCTATTAAAACCTCATCAATGGATTAGAAATTAATAAAGGGGAGAAAGAAATAGTACAAAAATATCGTCTTGAAAATCACTCACAATTTACAGTAGCGTATCCATTGTAATCACAGTAATAACACTGTATCTATAGCACAGCAAAAGAATTAAACACTTAAACTTAATTTACATAATGAATAACAAAGGCATCACAGGAAATATAATGTAAGGTTGCCTTATTTTTATTAAACATTTCTGAAAAATATTTAAAGTCTGGCAGGTGGGGGTCTTTTTCGCATTCATTTTTCACAGACTTAGCAATAACAATGAATAACAGTGCTGTGCTGTTTTCCTCTTTAACTTTAAATATGGTTGCCTTCATCATGTAGTGTTTATTGATGAAATTTTACATGTCTTGTTAAAGAGAGTGAAAACATGCATGCACGATAAATGACTTACCGTATTTTCCGCACTATAAGGCGCACTCAAAAGCCTTAAATTTTCTCAAAAATCGGCCGTGCGCCAAAATCTGTAAAAATGTTTTGCGACTTTGGTTGGCATAACAACCGTATGCTCCTTATAACACGGTGCGCCATATGTATTGGTCAAGTACAGAAATAGACCCCGTAATTGAGACTGTGCTTTATAATCCGGTGCGCCTTATAGTGCGGAAAATACGGTTTGTTCTGTTATCACACTGAGTGCATTAATGTAATCATATCAGTTTGGGAAACCATTTAATTTTTCATTTAAATAGTTACACATAAAGCAAGCAGGTTTAAGTAAAACCCAGGTTTATTTTAAGCCCCCCCACACACATACTATATATATATATATATATATATATATTAGAATTTTATTTCAATATGTGTAGTGTGTATGTGATGGTGGGAGCAGACGTGCCATTCTCGTCATGCCTGCGTGAGGTGGAGAGTCCTCAGAACCAGCTGCGCTGCAGTCAGGAGATGGAGCCGGTGATCAGTTGTGACAAGAAGTTCAGAGCTCAATTCCACATCGACTGGTGCAAAATATCTTTGGTAAGGCCTTTGTCTTCTTTTATCTAAAATAATTTTATCCTCTCTTGTAAAACGTTGACATCGACAGGATAAGACACCATTTACACGAACTGGACCTGGATGTTCTTGGGTTTTTATGATGTAACAAACTTTTAAAGATGGACAGGGAGGAAGCAGGAACCGGCTGAACATAAACATAAACTTTAATAATAAACAGAACTCAAACAGAACATAAAACATGTCCGTGTGTGTGTCTCCACTGATTTGACAACTCTGTACCAGACATGCATCCTCACTCCTCCACATCACACTATGTTTGATATGCTTAACTTAAATATATGAATGAACACACTCAATTTGCGCAGTTAAAAGTGGCTTTTAAAACAATCAACTCATAGTTTTACAACTCATGATTTTAACTAGTTTTCGTACCTTGTTTGTATAGTGTGCTCACCGAGCCTGTAGCTCACTCAATGGATTTTAATAGTTAACACATACATGTAGGCAGGTGGCAGGCATTTTCTAGAAATATTAAATGCTGTGAGGGAGAAATGACCCTTGAGAAGATATACTAAACATTCCTGCACTGATGCAAGTCACCCTGCTGGTACTGCAACAGTTCACGGGCAGCTCTTTATCAGAGGTGTCAGGTCAGAAATTGGTGTTAAATTTTGCACATATACTTGCTCAGATATTTAAAATAGAATCACACTAACTTCAGGCATGAATGAAGTTAGTCTACACAATGACATGAGAGCCTGTAATTGGTAGGTTACACCATGCAGGGTTTGAACACCGTCTCCAGGAATCCAGGGCAAGAATTCAACCCAGTGAGCAGCCCATAGAGACAGGGACTCAAGCACAGAGCAAGCAAAAATCCAAAGGATAAACTAAGGGAAATATAAAATACCAGGCTGTACCCAAGTAAGTTTCCAGAATTACCGGCCAAGAATTATGACCCCCAGCATGTAACAAGGTTTTCTCAAGACTGAGCACTGAATGCATGGAGAGCTCTCCTTAAATAGACTCAGGTTCACCTGGGGCGGATTGCCACTGATTATAATTAAAATCTTGTTCTCTGGCTCCCTCTGGTAGCAGGAGCCAGTCTGTCAGTCTCTGGCTACTCGCTGCCTCCCTCTAGTGTTGGCACAAGACACAGCCAGCTGTCACCTTACAAGAGCAGATGATCAGGGGAGAGAATGCGTGGGAGATTCATATGTAATACTTTAATAAGAGGGAAAGGAGTTTAGAGGGGTTTTTTTCTTGCTGAACAGGAAAGCCTTTATTTTTTTTCTTTAATTTCCTGGGATGCTAGTGAACCTGCGTGAAGTTGGCCCCCCCACCAATGCAAAACGTCAGCAAAATAGTCTCAATCGTTGGTGCTTCGTTTGCACAAACAATTGAGACTATTTCGGGTTAATTTGCAGCATGTGGGGGGGCTGAGTGACCCCAGAATGACATATATATATTCTATAAATATCTCCAGAACCGAAGCAGCGCAAAAGAAACTTTTATCAGTACAAACCAGCAGAAACGATTGAGATTATTTTGGGTTAATTTGGAGCATGTGTGAGGCTGGTGATGTCACCGCACCATAATTAAATGCTTAATATATTAAAAACGAAAGCAGCACAAACAAAACTTTTATGAGCACAAACCGGCACAAACGAAGCACAAATGATTGAGACTATTTTGGGTTAATTTGGAGCATGTGGGTGGGCTGAATGACCTCAGAATGACCTTTGAATATTTTGTTAATATCTCCTGAACCGAAGCAGCACAAACGAAAATTTTTCTGACTTTTTGCGTTGGTGGGGGAGGCCAACTTCACGCAGGTTGCTAGTGAGGTTAGCAAGATTATCAGGTGTGAAGTTTAACAAGAGAATTAATGGTAGGTGTTTGTGTGCTTCTCTGTATTCTCGCTACATTGGACACGAGTGACAGATGGGGTAATAAAAATACACTCGTGGGGGCATGGTGGCTTAGAGGCTTAGAGGTTAGTGTGTTTGCCTCACACTTCCAAGGTTGAAGGTACAATTCCCGCTGCGGCTTTGTGTGTGTGTGTGTGTGTGTGTGTGTGTGTGTGTGTGTGTGTGTGTGTGTGTGTGTGTGTGTGCGCAGAGCTTGCATGTTCTTTCTGTGCTTCATGGGTTTCTCCCCCAGTCCAAATACATGCGTTGTATCTACATTAGCATTTCCAAAAGTGTGTGAATGTGTGTGATTGTGCCCTGCGATGGATTGGCTCCCTGTCCAGGTTGGCCCCTGCCTTGTGCCCTTTGCTCCCTGGGATAGGCTCATGGTTCTGCGCGACCAAGTAAGGATAAGCGGTACAGAAAATGGATGGATGGAAATGCACACATTGGAAGTGACCTAATATAATCATTTTTGTTTTATACACTGTACTTTAGTTAGCTATTATGACTAGAACTAGCAGGAAAAAACCCATACATTCAATACATGGTTTGGCCTCGATCAGTGTGCTGTTAGACTGTCATTACATCACCACGCCATGCCGTCCAACGTCCCTCCAGAATTCCACTCATCAACATTGAGTTCGTCTTTGTTATGGTACCGTATACAGTTTTGGGTGTTTTTATTTTTAATTTTACGAAAGCCTCAAGTGCAGTCAATTATTTATCATGCTGTACATTCAAATAGACGACTGCTTGAAGCCTTGAAACCGCGTACTTACCCACTATATAGTAACTGAAACACATGTATTTCTAGTACTATATACAGTGAGGGAAAAAAGTATTTAATCCCCTGCTGATTTTGTACATTTGCCCACTGACAAAGAAATGATCAGTCTATAATTTTAATGGTAGGTTTATTTAAACAGTGAGAGACAGAATAACAACAAAAAAATCCAGAAAAACGCATGTCAAAAATGTTATAAATTGATTTTCATTTTAATGAAGGAAATAAATATTTGACCCCTCTGCAAAACATGACTCAGTACTTGGTTTTCAATGCCCTTTTGTACTCAGTACAGTATTTTCAATGCCCTGTCTGAGGGAAGGAGGTTCTCGCCCAAGATTTGATGGTACATGGCCCCGTCCATCGTCCCTTTGATGCGGTGAAGTTGTCCTGTCCCCTTAGCAGAAAGTATTATGTAGTATGCCATAATTGTACAGCCTGTGATTTTCAGTGCTTTTTGGCAACTTTCTATAATGCTGTCTTCTGCTCATCCTGTGTGCTTCAGGTGGATATTACTAAAGTCATCCCTGTGCACAACAGCCGTCCAGAACCGGGAACTGGAGTGCTGCTAGACATCGGTGAATACAATCCACCCTCGGAGTCACTGAAAAGTAGAGACTATTTTGCTGACTTTCTGGTCACACTGGCAGCGCCTTCTGCTGTTGCTCTGGTCCTCTTCGTCATCCTGGGCTATTCAATGTGCTGTCGCCGAGAAGGAGTGTAAGTACACTGTGCTAACCTCTCTCTCTCTCTCTCTCTCACACACACACACACACACACACACATGCACACATTTAGGTAAATATTATCATGGCCTGTGAATGTTTTACAGCAGTCATTCTACAGTTGTTTAAATAATCATAATTACACCGGGTGTGCTACATTTACAGGGCATATATAAAAGTTAGTTAGGGAAAGTGCTTATTTAAATTCAGCCTACAGTTTTAATTAGGCCTATTAGGACAAAAAAAAGCAGCTCTTTCATCAATCTCAACCATTCTCAGCAATCATTCTCATCCAACATACCGTTTTATGGTCTGTTTATTTTGTTGAGTTATTTATACAACCACTCAGGTTCCATCGACCATTATCGTTATCTCGATGGACACGTCTTCTGTCACTCCATATCACTTCATATCACAATGTTCCGAGTGCCTTCCAACATCTACCGATCACCAGAGGTACTGCGGCCTGAAGAGACCTTCACCCGAAACTGCTCCCCATTCACGTTTGTGTGGTTGTCTTTAAACTATTGATATTAGTATTTAATTCAGACATTTTGTTTTGTTTCTAGGCGAAAAAGAAACATGCAAACACCAGAGTAAGTGTTTCTTCTCCTGTGTCTTTCTTTTATCTTGTTTTCTTTTCCTGTCTCTTGCTTCTCTGTTGTCCTTTTTTTAGCTAGGTGATCCCTTTGTTTTATTTTTTATGTTTTACGCTCTTGTGTCCTCTCTCATGACATTACCATTCATCATTCATGAAGACGCCATGTTGTCATGTGGCTGCTTAGATTCAGGTTCAGGTCTAGTGGCCTGCGAATAATAAATCACAAAATCATCTGGGCTTGAAAGAGATGGCGTGAGAAATAAAGTGAGCTGGGAGAAAGTGGGACGTATTGAATATAAAGCTTCTTTCCAGATTACGTGACCAGGGATAACACAACATGCGCATTCCTCAGAATGTATTGTACAGAGTGTGCTTCGTAGGTTGTATGGTGTAACATGACACGTCAGCATTTCCTTTTTCCTTCTGGTTATAATAAAGAGCATACAGTATGTTGTGTATATACTGTGTATGCATGTTCAAAGCGCTTAGATATGTTTTGCTCCTTAATCTTCCCAGTATCCAGTTGGTGCACCACAGCTCCATTCAGAAGTCAACAAAGGAGCTGCGCAGCATGTCAAAGAACAGGGAGATCTCCTGGCCTCTCTCCACGCTGCCCGTGTTCAACCCTGTGAGCGGAGAGGTGGTGCCTCCGATCCACCCAGAAAACTACGAGACTACCAGCATGCCACTCATGCAGACCCAGACGTAAGTGTCACACAGTGATTTTTCTCTCTCTGCTCTCAGACCGCTCTGCTTCTCCTGCGTACAGCAGGCATTAAGAGACCATTACATTTTTTTTTTCTTTCTGAAGCCACGTTGTCTGCACATTCCAGTGTTTTAAAATGAAATGATTTAATTATATCTTCTAAGATATTGCAAGTTAGATATGGCACAAGGCATCAAACTGCTCTTTCTGATTCAAATGGACAGTATCGTAAATAATTATACCACAGCGCTGATGAATTCGTGATTCTGATTGGTGAGAAGGTGTTGATTAAGTTTCTAAAACAGCAGCTCTCAGTAGTTCCGGCTGCAATGATTACAGTATATTACGCTCATTCTCAATTTTTTTTATATATATATATATATATATATATACAGACTCTCCACATAAACAGATAAAAAAAATGTTATTGTTGATTAATTTCACATTGTTGGAAGTCTCCAGTGTCAGAGTTTTGTTACAGTCAGAGGTAAAGCTGTAACTTTAAGTTTTCAACACAGGAAAATCTATAATTCAATTGAACTTTATTTATATAGCACTTTTAACAATGGACATTAACTTTAGTTAATATTTAAATGTGGTTTTTAGATCATGAGTCACAACAATAAAATGAGTATGAGTATTGTTCAATAGTCCAAGGTAAGATAAAAGATTAGAAGCCTACAGTCCTTTGTGGCATATTTGAGTTCGGTACATTTTAAATGAATATTTTAAAAACCAATTTCTGTTTTCTTGATGTCCTGTTTGAATCCTTAGGGAAGTCACTTTAAAATCAACCATTTGCTTAAAATTCAAAGCAAAGTAAAATGAGCATGTTTGGTTAAGAAAACACTGGAACTTTCCAGCATACAAGCAAGTAGATTAAGCATCCACCTCAAAATCCTTAGTCAGTGCAGTTAATGTTCAGTATAAGGAATGACTCAGCATTAAATAAATACTGCAGCCTTAATAAAGCTGTTTGTGTTCACAGAAATCTTCAAAATCAAATGCAGATACCACAGCAGCAGCCTTCAGGTAAGTATACAGTACAACTTCAGCGTATTGCAGCTATACAGACAAGCAAAACCGACAGAGACAGCTCGAGAATCATTGGCACATGTAAAGGAAATTATTTTCATCTAATTATTATACACAGTGATTAAAAACGTTGGTTAAAACCTATAAAGAATATTCTGCTGTTTTTTTCTCCTGAGGATTTTTCACCAAATATTAAGTGTGGACTCGGGAATAAATCTAAAACCAGCGTTTAGCAGAAAAACAATTACTACTTAGGAAACAAATTATGTTTGAAATAATATTTACATAAATGGTGCCAATAATTCTAGATGTGATTGTAGGTGTAACACCACATGAGAGATTATTTTATGAATACATGTTTAATTGGATCACTTACTAATGATCACTTACTCCTCATGAATGTCATTAAGGTCATAAGGAATAAGTGTTTTAAAATTAATACAGTGTTTGCTACAAAATCGCAATTTAAAAAAAACTGCTTTTCAACACTCAGGCCATATTAATAGTGTTTTTGTGTTGTGTAACGTGACAAGAATGCATAGAGCCTCAAGCATTCACTCGCTTTTAATAAAAAAGAGCCATTACACATACAGTCATGTTAGAATATAAGTACACCCCAGGGAAATTATTGGGTTTATTATTATTATTATTATTATTATTATTATTATTATTATTATTATTATTATTATAAATATATATTTTTTACATATTTGGACAAGCAAACCTTTGATCCTCTTTGAAAAAGTGCCTATTAATAACGTTGATACACACGATCAAATGACACATAAAATTTACATTGTGTAGTGATTTTCACAATTTAACAAAAAAAAAAACAACATATCAGTCACATGGAAAAAGAATGTACAGTGCCTTGCGAAAGTATTCGGACTCTTAAAGGGAGTGCTCCTAATCTCAGCTTGTTACCTGTATAAAAGACACCTGCCCACAGAAGAAATCAATCAATCAGATTCCAAACTCTCCACCGTGGCCAAGACCAAAGAGCTCTCCAAGGATGTCAGGGACAAGATTGTAGACCTACACAAGTCTGGAATGGGCTACAAGACCATTGTCAAGCAGCTTGGTGAGAAGGTGACAACAGTTGGAGCGATTATTCACAAATGGAAGAAACACAAAAGAACTGTCAATCTCCCTCGGCCTGGGGCTCCATGCAAGATCTCACCTCGTGGAGTTGCAATGATCATGAGAACAATGAGGAATCAGCCCAGAACTACACGGGAGGATCTTGTCAATGATTTCAAGGCAGGTGGGACCATAGTCACCAAGAAAATAATTGGTAACACACTACGCAGTGAAGGACTGAAATCCTGCAGCGCCCCTGCACAAGAAAGCACATATACAGTGCCTTGCGAAAGTATTCGGCCCCTTTGAACTGTTCGACCTTTTTCCACATTTCAGGCCTCAAACATAAAGATATAAAACTGTAATTTTTTGTGAAGAATCAACAACAAGTGGGACACAATCATGAAGTGGAACCAAATTTATTGGATATTTCAAACTTTTTCAACAAATAAAAAACTGAAAAATTGGGCGAGCAAAATTATTCAGCCCCCTTTAGTTAATACTTTGTAGCGCCACCTTTTGCTGCGATTACAGCTGTAAGTCACTTGGGGTATGTCTCTATCAGATTTGCACATCGAGAGACTGAAATTTTTGCCCATTCCTCCTTGCAAAACAGCTCGAGCTCAGTGTGGTTGGATGGAGAGCGTTTGTGAACAGCAGTTTTCAGTTCTTTCCACAGATTCTCGATTGGATTCAGGTCTGGACTTTGACTTGGCCATTCTAAC
>JAFFST010051866.1:39376-52424 GCA_022414735.1 Noturus placidus
TTTTTTTTTTTTTTTGTATGTTGCGGCCCGACCTAGACCGGGTTCGTAACACCTTTAAGTGGTTTTAAATGTAGGTTTAAAAAGCTTAAAACCTTGTTTTCTCCAGTCTGCGCGTGTACAATCATCCATAATGATAGATCCCTGCTGTAAAACAGTCTGAGCTGCTCAAACTGGTAGACCATCACTGACAGCATAACCGATCACCTTGTATCATTGTTTTCAAGGATGCCACCATGCATTGACATTATTTACAAGACTGAAATGTGTAGCTTTATACTGTACTTCTCCACCCAGCTCCAGCTGCAGCTCCCACTGTCAAGGTGTCACTGTTTACCATACCTAGATGACATTCTCGGACAAATGCAGAGGAATGTTGGATGACTCTCCAACCCCAAGAGCACACTTAACCCAGCAGAATAAAGCACTGATCGTGCAATGCGCTGCCATCTTTAATAACAGCACATTACTCTGACAGCTCATTAGCTTACATGCTCATTATGTACAGCACTTCTGCCAGCTGCGTTACACACCACGTCATTAATTAACCTTTCTTGCCGTGGAGAAATAACGAACTCTTATAGGAGCACTTCACACCATGCTAAGAATGTACATTCAGACGCTTTAACGTCCCTCTGTATAAAACAGACAGGTTTACTAGCTCGTTAAAGTGCCAGTTCGCTGACTTTGCAGCAGTCGCTAGCGGCTAAGCTAACACGGCACAGAGCAGAGCAGAGCAGAACACAGGCTAAAGGCACTGTCAGGTTAAAAACATAGCACGGCAGCACGGAGCGCGAGCACCGCGGTGTTTACCGTGACTCAACACTCACCTCCATAATGCCGAGAAACTGCGTGGAACACGGTGAGAAGAATGACAGCAACGAGAGACAGCAATTTTGCATTCTTAATGCTAAAATACTGATTTATTTCCCGTTTGCCCAGGCTGTATGCCAGTATCGCCATCTTTGCTCCTCCATGACAACGAGCAGATGGACGTGGGGTCTTTGCGCCCCGCCCCTCTCGTGAGTGACAGGCGGCCGACATGATGACCACGCCCCTGTCTTATTGTTATGTTTTTTGTTTTTTTTATCTTAGTCTTTTGTTATGTTTCATAATACAAATAATAATAATTATAAAAATTATAAAAATGATTATAATCTTATCAAAGCCTAACACATAAACATGGGTGCTAGACTCATGGCTGTTCCGCACAAAATGGGATAAACTCACTAGGTTGCTGAAGCATCACTAGAAACAAGACAGTTTTAGAGACCCACATTTCAGATTGGAATCTTGCATGGGTTCATAAAGAGAGGCCTTATGTTACTCCAGCACAAATTTGGTGAGTCTCAGGGTGCTGTTCAGGGCCCATTCTACAGGGTGAATCAGGAACACTCAGGTAGGTGTCTGCTAAGGGCCTGATGGCACGTCTCTATCTGACGAAAACAAGAACCAGCCAGTGATGACCTCATTCTGTGAGGCTGGCCCATTTGGTTGTGCTACTTTTGAGATTATAAAACCCATGTTTTTCTTTCCGGGGCTTTTTTGGCAAAAGAGTGACACGAGAGTCAGATTTTGCAGGGCCGATTTGCATACATTCAGCATCACAGACTGTGCCAACCACACCACACTTAAATCAAATTGACAGAAAGCTTCCACATGTCCTGGCCTAGGTGTTAAGAGCAAGGACCAAGGTCTTGACAAGCTCCCTGAAAAGGGATTAATTAGGAGGTGATAGGACTCTATTGCTAGCTTTGCCATGTCACAAAAACCCTACTTGGGAGGTAGTATAGTATGAAAAATACACAAGACAATGCAGTAAAAAAAAAACAAAAGAATGCTGATTTCATGAAAAGCTAAGTCTTTAGTCATTTTTTGAAGTTAGCTAGTGACTCAACTATTCAGACAATCACAATGCATTTATTATGAACACTACATAATACATAACTTTATTGGAAGGGCTCAATCTCTGACCAAAAGGGTGTCCAGGCAAGTCTCACCACCGCTGGTGGTTAGGAGGGGTGAATTATGACTAAAAAGAAAAAGCCTCAGTAACCACTTTATGCTTCCAGGGCCACAGTGGATATGGAGTCTAATGAGAATAACAGTTGGTGCATGATTGCCAAACACCCTGGATGAGATGGCAAGCCATTAAAGAATAGAAAACCAGGTGAGAATTCAAGTTTAAATGGAAAACCTACCTACTGATCAAGCTTGATTGTCACAAAGCCAAACAAGAATTCTTTTATACACCAATAGACAGATTTAGAAGCCACTTCCAGCATACTTTATCAGAACTTCTCATCCAATAAATCCAATGGATTCACTGCATTCTTTAGTGATAAATGCAGCACTTTTATAGGAAAAACAGTCAGTCCTTACTGAAAAAAGTTTCTTTTTACCACAAGGTGGCGCAAAAGGTAATATGCCATCTTTTTCAGCTGTTACTCTTGAAACACTCACTAGAGTTATACCACTATTGAAATTCTTATGGAAGTGCTATTGACTATTCAGAATACAGTATAGTAAAACACCTTTGACAACAGCCTTTTGTGGAGTACCAAATCTTCTCTAATATAAGATCAAAAACCGAATGACTGAAAGTACCTGGAGATCTATTCTAAAGTTCTAAAGGTTGTTGGATACTCAGAAGTGGACATAGAAGTATTGTTTAAGAGTATATTTGAAAATTTTAAAATTTCATTTAAGTTCATTCATCTTCAGTAACAACTTTATTTTATTTAAAAATAGACAGTCACAAGCAGCTTGACAGAAATACCCATGTAGATTTACATTTGGATATCTAATAATCAGGAAAAACTTTAAGAGGAACCAGTATGAATATTTGTGAGCTGCAAGTATGAAAATTCAGAACACAACAAACAGATTCTGACTTCTATCATTTTAGTTTAAATGATTTACTCATTACTTTTACAAAGTGGTCGCCATTCAAGAGTATGGTAGCACTACTTGTATTGTTCTCTGCTTGATATGTCGCTTTGCTTGTATTCCTCATTTGTAAGCTGCTTTGGATAAAAGCATCTGCTAAATAAATACATGTAAAATGTAAATGGAAATTTGAGATAGCTACACCATCTTTTATTTGAGTAAGATTTTGTCAAAAGCCCATAATTTCCTTAAGCATAAAAGCAATAATCTTTTTCCACTCTGGGGGATACCTTCACAATTTATCGCCACAAGAATGTTTGATATAAAAATTTATAAACAGCAGCTAGAATACCATAAAACAAGTAAAACCAGAAAAATCAGATGGGATGCCCTGAATTACGCATGGTTTGTGACTTTTGTCATCAAGTGGGTGTACTATCCTACCTTTTATCTTAGAACAGATCAGATTCTATTCACTGTAAGAGTCAGACAATGGAAAATATTTTATCTCATAGATTTTTTATTTGTTTATATTTTTTTAATTTTTAAATAAAATTTTCATTTTGTAATCATTCATCAATTTTGCAACTTAACTAAGAGAGCAGGCTATTTAGGCTAGTGCAACTATAGTCATAGTTATTACATCAACTGTGTAATACTAGTGGAAGGTTATGGGGTATTGTGAAGTATGTGTCTTTCTTTTCTCTCTGTGTTTCTCTGTTTATAATGGGAAACCGCAGCTGGTAGTGTTGTTGACTCACAGCTTAAAGGTCCAGGTACTATCAATGTGTTCACAATGGTTTCCACAGGGATCTCTGTTTTCCTCCCTCTGTCTACTGAAACCAAGAACTCTTTCTACTTCTTTGTATTTACCTTATACAGTTTTTATATCTCTTATACTGCAGTTAGCTTGTTGGTCCAGTTTTCTCAGTGATGCAGTCCTGGTGCAGAATCTGCTGAAATGTGGCAATGGGAAGCTTTATCTGTTCTCTTGCATGTAATGCCAAATGATCTACAAGCGCCCTATTTGATTGTACAGGTGACAATCTATAGATATGTGAGGAAACGGTTAATAAGAAGACACCCCCCATATTATTTTGGGTATTAGTATGGACACTAATCAGTAAGACTGTATGCCTGTAATTTTTGCTGTTAGAATGTTTGCTGTTTGCTGCGGCTGTGGCTCAGTCGGTAGAGCGGGTTGTCTGCTAATCCAGTAATCGTGGGGTTGGCGGTTCGAATCCCGGCCCGGGTGATCCCATGCCGAAGTGTCCTTGGGCAAGACACTGAACCCTAAGTTGCCCCGATGGCAAGCTAGCACCTTGCATGGCAGCTCTGCTACCATTGGTGTGTGAGTGTGCTCTCATTTGTAAGTCGCTTTGGATAAAAGCGTCTGCTAAATGAATAAATGTAAATGTAAATGTAGAATGATTCAACAATTACCATTAAAATATTAAGAGACAGAAAGAAGATTTGGTACTTATACCGTTAGAGGGCGCTGATGAGCAGTGGTAGGGGAAAAACACCCGCGAAAACACAGAGTTAGAACGTCACTACTCTGAGGCTTGAGCTGCACTGTCGCTGCGTGTAGTCTGTTCTCTCATAATTAATATGTTATTGTCATTAATTACAGGACCATACAATTGTTAAACAAATAAAGAAGTTACCTCACCCCACACATGCATTATTCATTTTAATGTGTGTAACAAATATTGGTGCCGAAACCCGGGATCAGCGGTGCCATTGAAGGGAAGAGTGAAGCAGTGGAGTTGACACATGAGCCATGATGGAGCTGGAGGAACTGCATGATGAGCTGAATGAGATCCTGGTGCAGTTAACAGGTGACTAATTAAAAGAGGTGTGTAATGATCCGATTTATCAACAAAACAGTGGTGAGGATTATTGAAAATGAAGTATCAAATGGAAGTATCAAATGCATTTTTGAAGAGGTTGATAGCCAATGCTAATTCGATAGAAGGAGGAAGCACAGGTCCATCGCTAGTTTTAGAGGATGCTGCTGGAGATGCTTCGGTTTTAACCAGTCTGCAGGAACAGTATACAGAGTTAAAACTTAGCTTCCAGACATTGACAAGGAATATTGAGCAAGAAATAAAGCGGCTGACAAATAAATTGGCAACCCAGCAACCTACTCCAGTCACGGTGAATCGACCAGTAATTCTATCCATGCTCCAACCTCCTGGAGTGACCATAAGGAGGGACTTTAATATTAATGGCCAGATTGGGGAGAGGGGTCAGAGAGATAAACTGTCGTACACAAATCTGATTCACCAAATTGACCTGGGGTGAGAAAGGGGCACAGTGAGCTTGATATTGTCGAAGTGGTAGTCAGAGCTATCAGCCCAGGGCTAAACCTCCAGAACATGCTGGAGATAAAAACAGATCTCACCCTCCCACAACTCCGGACAATCCTAAAGGGCCACTTCAAGGAGGACAGCACTGTGGATCTATACCATCGATTGATTAATGTCACACAGGACAGCCATGAGTCCCAGCAGAACTTCTTATTTAGAGCTATAGAACTAAAAGAAAGACTCTTAGTCTCCTCAAGGGAGCCTGGCTCGGAACAACAGTACAGCCCCGAGTTAATTCAGAAAAAGTTTCTGAGGGCAATAGGAATGGGACTAATTAGTGATAATATCAAATACCAGTTAAAGGATCATTTAGACGACCTAACAGTCACAGATGATAACCTGATCACTGAAACCAACAAAGCAGCGAGCCTTGAGTGGAAGAGACAACAAAAATTCAGAAAGAACAATAAAGAATTAAAAATACGCGAGTTGAGAACAGAAGTACAGCCTGCACCAGAAGTCTCAGGAGCGGTGGGTGGATGGGATCAGACACCTTCCGCAAGCGTTAAAGGCCTGAACACACAACCACCAGCTAGTAGCAAGGAGACTGAGCTTTATGCAATGATTAAAGAACTGAAAAAAGAAATGGAAGAAATTAGGAAGACAGTACAGGAAGTTCCTAGATCTCCTCAGCAGGTGCAAGTGACCTGGAAGCAGGGATGCAGCGACTGTAAAGCCAAGAATGAAGGAAACCAATGTGACCATTGTTTCAAGTGTGGACAGGGGGGTCATTTATCCAGGGGGTGCAGGGGTCAGAGGAAGCCCACAGGCAGACCAGACAAGGTTGACATGTCAGCAAACACAGTGACTCCAGCGGGAACACCACTTGGCTCTCAGATAAGGCAGGAGGGGCCAGCTAGAGAAGTCCACAAGCTCATTAAAGAGAGTATTGTGTATTTGGAAGCAAAAGAGTCACAGAAGAATGATGTAATAACTGTAAACCTGCTATCCCCAAAACGCAAAACACAATTACTTAACCTGATTGGGAAGAAAAGCTACTTTAGCTGCCTCTTAAGTGGGGTGGCGACAAGGGCTCTGTGGGACACCGGGTCACAAGTGTGCCTCATAAATGAGGCATGGAGACAACAACACCTCCCACACACCCAGGTGAGAAGTATAGAAGAGATTCTGGGACACTAGAGAGGTAGAGCAGTGAACCAGACACCAATACCATTCTCTGGGTGGGTGGAGGTAGAATTTGAGTTACCAGCAGGGCAGGGTGCTGGACTAGTAATGTCGGTCCCAGTACTGATAACTGATGGAAAGGGAGTGGCAGAGGAGCCCATTATTTGTTTTAATGTAATCGAGCACCTATTGGAGAGGGGAATCGAGCTACCAAGTATAGTGGTTGAGACAGTCAGTAATGCGTTCTCTTTTGATTGCAAGAGAGCAGAAGTGTTGGTCAAATTGATAATGAGCAGGGATGATGGGATCGGAGAAGGCACAGTTAAAATCATTCCAGCAGGAAAGACTGAAGCAGTGAAGGGTAGCATGAGGGCAGGGGCACTTCCAGAAACACAATCTGGAACAATGTTCAACATTGTTGAACATTGTTAACAATGTTAAACCCACAGTGACCAGAGGGGTTAGGAGTGGAAGAAAACGTAGTACGTCTACAAAGGGGAACTTGGTCACACCTGGCCATCCCAGTCACAAATAACACCGCTCATGATATCATACTGCCCCCTCAAACCGTCTTGGGAAAAACACAGAGGGCCAAAGTCATATATCCTGCAGCTGTGAAACCAATGGGAGCACAACATGCGGAGATAGCTACTCAAAGTCCAGAACAGAGGAGGGATGACCTGTGAGACCCTTTAGTTAACCTTGATCACCTCCCACTAGTGCAATGACTGCAAGTAAAACAGCTGCTGAGAGCAGAGAGTAGTGCTTTTGCAAGGGATGAGAATGATGTTGGGAGCATTCCATCGCTCCAACTCAAGATTCGCCTTAATGACTCCACGCCTGTCCGGCGAACATATATCTCGGAACCAAAGCCGCTACATTAAGAGGTAAAAGAATACATTGAAGACCTTCTGAATAGGGGCTGGATTAAAAAATCTAAATCTCCCTACTCCAGTCCCATCGTTTGCATGCGGAAAAAGGATGGCAGTCTCCGCCTGTGCTGTGATTATCGAGGGCTAAACTGGAAATCCATTCCCGACCGTCACCCAATTCCATGCATACAGGATATGCTGGACAGCCTGAAAGGGAGTGCCTGGTTTTCTGTCCTAGATCAGGGAAAGGCATATCACCAAGGTTTCCTGGAAGGGTCAAGCCACCGCTAACTGCCTTCATCACGCCATGGTGATTATATGAGTGGGTGAGAATTCCCTTTGGATTATCTTCTGCCCCTGCAGTGTTTCAACGATCAATGGAGGAGTGTCTTGTCGGCCTCCGTGACGAAATATGCCAGCCTAACTTGGATGACAACTTGGTACACTCCCACACGGTTGAAAACCACCTCAAAGACTTAAAGACTGTACTGCGTCGTTATCAGAGGCATGGTGTTAAACTGACACCAAAGAAAAGTGAAATCTTCAAGAATGAGGTGAGATTTCTGGGGAGGTTTGTAACCAAGCACGGACACACACTGGACCTGGCCGTCATCGCTCCGGTCCAGGTATTGAAAGAAAGGAAACCTGAAACCATTGGAGAGCTCAGGAAAGTCCTGGGATTCCTGTTATATTACCGGACCTACATCCCTAATTTTTCAAAAATAGCAAAACCTCTTTTTGACATACTTACCTTGGATAAGTCAGTGAAAGGAGATCCAAGACCAAGGACCGGGATAAGAAAAGAGAAAAACAGAGACCAACTCCTGCCGTCGCACCCAGTCACATGGTTAACAAAACACCATCAGGTACTCTGTCAGTTGGTAGACTGTCTCTCTCAGGCACCAGTGTTGGGATATCCTGACTTTCAACAACCATTTGTCTTTCACTGTGATGCCTCACAGGAAGGACTTTGTGCAGTGCTCTATCAGAAGCAAAACAACAAGTTGGTGGTGATTGCATATGGATCGAGAACTCTGACAGCACCTGAGAAGAATTACAACCTGGAGTTGGAGTTCCTCGCAATGAAGTGGGCAATATGTGAGCGATTTAGAGATTATCTCTGTTATTCACCACCATTCACTGTCTACACAGACCACAACCCCCTGACTTATATGCTCACCACAGCCAAATTGAATGCAACGACACATAGATGGGTGGCCGAACTCTCCGACTTCCAATTCACAATCAAGTATCGCCCTGGTAAAGTTAATGGCGACGCAGACGGCCTGTCACACATGCCCATGGATATGAAGATGTACATGCAGACCTGCTCAGAAGGGTTGCAACAGGAGGTCATGAAAAGTGTGACTCAAGCTGTGGCTGTTCAATTGAAGGAAAGTGAACCATGGCTGTGTCCAGTAAACATATTCACCCTGGTGACTGAGGTAACCGACAGTGAGTGGCAACTAACGGTAGCAGAAATGCCCAGACATGAATTGGTGAAGAGCCAGAGAGAGGATCCAGTGATCAATAAAGTCCTGCAGTATATGACCTCAAAACAGTGGCCCAAAAGAGGAGAACAAGTTTGCAACAACAAGGTAGCTGCACTGATAAGAGAGAGACAAAGACTACATGTTGATGAGAAGGGACTGTTGTATCGGAAAACAGCAAATAGATCTCAACTGGTCTTACCAACAAAGTTTCATGAGCTGGTTTACAAGGAACTACACCAGGATATGGGGCATCTGGGAGTTGATAGGGCATTGCATCTTATAAGGGACCGTTTTTACTGGCCTCACATACAGAGGGACGTGGAATACTACATCACCCAGGTATGCAGTTGTTTGAAAAAAATAAGCGACCAAATAAACCAACAAGAGCTCCGCTCACTAATGTTGTGACCACATACCCATTTGAACTGGTCTCTATTGACTTTTTGCACTTGGAGAAGTGTAAGGGAGAATATGAGTATATTCTGATCATTATGGACCATTTCACACGGTTTGCCCAGGCCTACCCCTGTAGGAACAAGACTGCAAAAATGGCTGCTGAAAAAAATATATGGGGATTCTGAGATTTGGATTTCCCACAAGAATCCATCACGACCAAGGGAGAGAGTTTGAGAACAAATTGTTTGCCAAGCTGGAGGGATATAGTGGAGTCAAAGGGTCCTGCACTACACCCTACCACTCACAGGGGAATGGGCAGGTAGAGCATTTCAACAGGACGCTACTGGCTATGCTCAGAAATCTAACGGAGGCAGCTAAAGCAGACTGAAAGATTTCCCTGAACAACGTGGTTCATGCTTTTATTTCTACACGCAGTGAGGCTACTAGCTATGCTCCCTACTTCCTGTTGTTTGGTTGAAATCCAAGACTTCCAATTGACCTCATGTTTGGTTTAACAGCTAAAGATCAAAGCTCCTCCCACCAAAAGTATGCGGACAAAAGGAAAGTCCGAATAGAGGAAGCATACCGATTAGCCTCAGAATCGGCCTGCAAGGAGGGGGTGCGAGGGAAAACACTCTATGATAAGAAGGCCTACGGTGTTGACCTAGAACCTGGAGGCCGAATGCTAATTCGCAATATGAATGAGAAATGAGGGCCAGGGAAGCTGAGATCATTCTGGGAAGATCAAGTCTATGTCGTAACTAAGAGGAAACACCCTGACAGTCCGGTGTATGAACTGAAACCTGAGAGTGGTCAAGGACGAATTAGAATAATCCACCGGAACTTGCTGTTGCCATGTGACTTCCTACCTTTAGAAAAGGAAAAGGTACCTACTGAACCTAGAAAGGTAACGAAGAAGACAAATCATCAAGAACAAAAGGACAGGGAACAAGAAGAGAACTCAGAAGAGGAAGATGACTGGAGATGTATCATCAGACACATGCCAAGCAAAGAGGTCGAGGGTCATTGGAGTGCAGACGCATCCCGGTGGGATCCAGACAATGGAGTGGCTAGAGATGAGCATCTGATTGGGGAGAATCACACAGAACGACTAGTACCACCAAATGAAGAGGAGAGTAGGCAGGAGCAACACAGGGAATTACAAGGTCCTCAATCGGAAGATGAGCCATATGGGGACAGTGACCAAGAGGAGACTGACCATCCACCTGTCCAAGAAAGACAATATACTTTGAGAATAAGAAAACAAAAGAAGTTGTTTACTTACCATAGATTGAGACATCCCACGATGGCTAATCGATAGAAAACATGTATTTGTTCTTTATGTTATAAATAAGTTGTGTTCATTATTGGTTTACTATCTGTAAAGGGAAGAAGTTACCATTAATATTGTTTTGGCGCTAGGCACCTGACACTTGCTTACTTCAGCAAGGTTTACATCACAGTATAAAGGGGAAGATGCTAGACTATCCTGTTGTTAAAAGAACTTACTCAGTAATGATACAGATACCCATGTTAAAGACGGAGACGGTGGTGGCTTGTCATCGTGCACAATGACAGCTGCTTCATACCTATGGCATGAACAGGAGGTAAATGCGATACGGGTTACTGGTTACAGTACAGTATTGTTGGTCTGACTCCTATTTGGTTATAGTCTATGTATATACCTCTGTGGTGTGATAATGCAAGATTTCTAATGTGGTCCAGAAAGTGCCGAATGGCGGGTTGCCATTGCATTGTGGTGGGGAGGGTGTGAGGAAACTGTTAATAAGAAGACACCCCCCATATTATTTTGGCTATTAGTCTGGACACTAATCAGTAAGACTGAATGCCTGTAATTTTTGCTGTTAGAATGATTCAACAATAACCATTAAAATATTAAGAGAGACAGAAAGAAGATTTGGTACTTATACCATTAGAGGGCGCTGATGAGCAGTGGTAGGAGAAAAACACCCGCGTAAACAGAGTTAGAACGTCACTACTCTGAGGGTTGAGCTGCACTGTCGCTGCGTGTAGTCTGTTCTCTCATAATTAATATGTTATTGTCATTAATTACAGGACCATCCGACAATTGTTAAACAAATAAAGAAGTTACCTCACCCCACACATGCATTATTCATTTTAATGTGTGCAACAGATATCATATATAAACTTTAATGTTACTGGTAATAAATTATAGATCATAATATATAATGGAGTATAGTTCCCTAGTTTATTAAGGCCATATCACAAAAAAAATTTTTGACTGTAATATCAGCTTAAAAAACAATACTGTATGACCCTTCTAATATTTATGTTAGTGACATTCATACGTGAGACATTTAGAGATGCTTTGTGTCAGCTAGACGGGACTACTGCAATGTTTGGTGACATTGCATTGAGCAAAATTCAACCTAGAAGTATATAACCTAGAATCATATATTTACACCATTAAGCAGATGCTCTTATCCAGAGCGATTTTCAGTTGTGCTTTGTAGTTTCCTTCAAAATCATATCCTCATGCTAGTTCACTAGGTCAGGGACTAAGAATACCATCCGCCTAAAACCCTGTTGGAGAAGTTTGAACAGTATGAAACGCACCAAACACATATTTTTAAAAATCACAAACAGTTTAACAAAGTGCTTGGTCATGAGGTAGGTATTTACTCTTCATTTGAAGCCAGTGGATATTTCATTCCAGCACTTGGATTCCAAAACAGAGAAGAGTCTTGAGGCATGTCTTTCTTGAGAGATGGTGGGTCCTGTTGAGCTGTGCTAGAGGCTCAATTGGAGTGTGGTGCAAAGTGGACTGTAATAACTGCCTTAGAGTAAGCGGGTACTGGCCCTTTGTTGTATTTGAAGGCAAACATCGGTGTTTTAAATCTGATGTGGGCACATACAGGAAGCCAATGGAGAAAGTAGTTTGGTGTGGGAGAATTGGGGAGGTTGAAAATAAGTTCTGCAGCTAAATTCTGGATCAGTGCAGGGAGTGGACATCCTGTCTTCAAATGACAAGGGACTGAACAAGCACCTGAGTGGCCACTGTGGATAGAAGTGGCTGGATTCTCCTGATGTTGTAAAGGAGGAAGTCAGGAAGTCAGGCTAGCAGTGTGAAGTGAGAAGTTTGTTGGCTGTCCAGAACTAGCCCAAGCATATAAAATACCTGGGATACATTGAGCACATAAATTGCTCTAATATACTGGAAAAATTCACCTGAGAAGTATCACACTTTGCTTTAGTTACTATTTACTAGAAACTAGTTACTAGAGCAGAGTGTGATACTTCTCAGGCGAACAAGGAAAAAAATGTAGTAAAACTGGAAAAATGTGATTTTTAAAACACTAGGTTGAAAGAAAAAAATTTGCTAGCCCTCTTTTTGTTTGTGCTCATCTCTGTAACCTGGCAGTATTGTATAGTTCTGGAGTTAATACCAGAAAAGTGGTCTGCACATAGGGAAACTTTGGCTGAGTGAACACTATTCAACTGTAACAGACAGAATGGATTGTATCCTGTGTAGGCGAAGGGTGTGTTTCAGCCCTTAAGTTCATGTACACAGAATTTGTGAGTACAACTACATACAGTATCCAGTCATTACATCCTTCTGGTGTGGGTTCATGTTAGTTCCCTCCCTTTCAACAATGACACACCCAAAAGCTTTTTAAGTAACACAGCCACTTTGTGGAGAATCAGAGAATCTTCAGTCTACTATCAGTATGTCCATCCATCCATCCATCCATCTTCAACCGCTTACTCCTTTTCAGGGTCATGGGGGAGCCTGGAGCCTATCCCAGGGAGCATCGGGCACAAGGCGGGGTACACCCTGGACAGGGTGCCAGTCCATCGCAGGGCACAATCACATACACACTCACACACACATTCATACACTACGGACACTTTAGACATGCCA
>JAFFST010051866.1:54017-82661 GCA_022414735.1 Noturus placidus
CAAAATGATGGCATGTCCCACACCATGGTGTTTCCCAGAATCTCTTTTTTGGGCAGCTGTATTAATTTGCATTGTGCAATTCTCCGTTCAGTCCATTGGTCCTCTCCGATAGAGCCCAGCTTAAGCAAGTGGATGTGCAGAGGAAATCAGCATTCAGTATAAAAAACAACACAGAGAAGAAGGGCAGAGATTTTTTCATTTTTTCTTTCTTTCTCTCTTTTTTTAATTTATCTTGAGTCTATTCATTTGAAACAGACTGGGCCAATGTCCAGACCAAATTCTTGATCAGCGCCACCAATGTCCAAAGGTGCAATGTCGAGGATGGGCAGGCGAGATGGTTTATTTGTTCTGTATTCAATGACTGTCTTGCTCCACTGGCCAGTGTGTTTCTGTAGGGAAAACCACAAAGGTGAAACAAACATTAGTTAGAAGTAATGAAAGTCACAGTTAAAATTTGATCTCATATAATTGAGTCATCTCAGGTTTTGAAGTATGCCTTTGCATTTAACTGAATAATGAAATTTGTAAGAGCTGGTGGAAATCTAAACCACAAAATCATGCTATTTATTCTGTAGTCATGAGACATCGGACATACATAGAGCTTGTATTTGTCCTGATAAAACACAGAGATGCACAGATATTGACCACTAAACTTACAGTGCAGCCATCCTCCAGAACACTGTAGGTGAAGCGGCTGTTGCCCTCTGCGCGCAGTTCCACATCATTGGAGCCCTGCAGCAGGACAGCCTTCTTCAGGTTGCCGTTCTCACCATCCATGTAGGCAATGCTGTTCTTGCAGTGGTAGGTGATGTTCTGGACAGCTTGATTGGCCAGCAGACGCATGAATGCCAGCTGTGTAGCCATGGACTGTGTGCTCAGGGTCTCATCATTATAGCCAAACTGAGGAGAGAAAAGGAAGACCAAATGTAACCAAAATGAGCAGAAATCTGTTCAAGCAATAGACAAAATCTATGAACTAGAAAAAAACTTATGAACTAAAGCTGTATATAAAACTGACCTCGGTGCCACCATTGATGGTCTCACCAAACCAGACATGTTTCTTCTCCTGGGTACTTCTGTGCCAGTTCTTGCGTGCAATGCTCTCAGGGTGAGCATAGATACAGGTGTGACCTGTGGTGAAGTCACAGAAGGCCTTGATGGCATCCATGGTGCAGCCCTGGTTGGGATCGATCCAGTAGAAACCTGCAAAATAAAACAGACACACATCATAAGGTTATTTGGAGGCCAGAACCAGGTGCTGTAATCATATTTATTAGCATTCAAATGAGTTACATATCAGCAGATTGAGAACTCACCACTGGTCCAGTCAGGGTGGCTGAGCCTGATGTCACGGCAGGTGCGGGCAGGGTTCTTCTTGGAGCCCTCAGGTGAGAGCAGGTTATCGATCTGAGTGTTTAGGGACTTGATGGTAGCATCCACCTCATAGTCCTTAGCCCTGAGAGCAGCCTGGTCAGCTCTGTATTCATCATAGCTACCAGAAATATCATATCCACCACCAGCGGGACCAGCGGGTCCAGGGAGACCAGGAGATCCGGGAGGTCCCTGCAGATCAAGTTAGTACTTTCTTCAGGCTATATGCTTGCAATGGTTCATTACATTCATTACTGACCCTTCATCCTCATCTTTCTGGAACACAAATGACTACTTACAACTGGTCCTATTTGTCCAGGGGGTCCACGATGTCCAGAAAGTCCAACAGGACCAGCAGTGCCAGGTCTACCATCCTTACCAGCTGGGCCACTGGGACCGGCAGGGCCCTATTAAGGTAGATTACAAAAAATGTTACCAACAGTACTCCAAGGTAAATGGCTAAACAATGACTTGGTAACAGAAGGTAGGTTACTTACTCTGGGTCCAGAAGGTCCAGCAGCACCAGCTGGCCCACTGTCACCACTAGGTCCCTGTAATGTAAAACTGTTATTACAGGCCAGACAGTTAAAAATTAAAATCTGTCATCCTAATTTCAGGCCACATGTAGAAATTAATTCTGAGCCTGGCATTCTGCTTCTATTTAGAAAACAACCCCTAATACTAGGTTGGGGTCACTCACGTTGGGTCCAGGCATTCCCTGAAGACCAGGATGTCCACGCAGTCCCTTCATGCCTCTCTCTCCCTTGTCTCCAGCCACACCCTTCTCACCACGGGGTCCAGAGGGGCCCTGTTGACCACATAAAGAAAAGTGATATGTATCATTAATTACATCATTATTAATAAACAACTAACACATCTGTGACTCTTACACAGTCAATTTACTTACAGGGGCACCTCTTGCACCAGCAGGGCCAGCTGGACCAACAGATCCAGAGGGTCCCTAAAGAAAAGGATGGACAAAATGGGAGTGTCATTTTTATCTATCATGAAAGCAAGTCATAATGTCATTAATAGCCCCAAGGTTGCAACCATACCACCAAGGGAACTCAAATAGTGTTTGTTGACAATTCTGAATTGCGCCAAGAACTTGTTGACGTATGTGTTTCAGTCTTGGACACTTACAGCCTCACCACGGTTTCCAGGTCTGCCAGCAGGACCAGATGATCCCAAGGGTCCAGAAGCACCAGCAATTCCAACAGGGCCAGGAGATCCAGGTTCCCCACGATCACCCTGTCAGTTTGAAAAAGTCAGTTAAAAATAAGCCACTGTTACTAATCCAGGACACAAAAATTATGATAAACATACATAATTAATCACATCCTGTGTTTCATACTACTGTTTAACGTTTACCTTAATACCAGCAAGACCAGGACGGCCAGGGGGTCCATCATTACCAGGGTTACCCTATAAAGGAGTATAAAGTAAAGATCAATATGTAATTGTGCAATGAAATATAATAAATAGGATCTCGGTTATTCTAACCACTGTCCAATTAGAACATCCTCAAATGATGAGATACAATTTTTGGTGTGGTTTATAAGATAATTTAATTTAATTTATCAATTTGTATAGCGCTTTTTACAATGGTACATTGTCTCAAAGCAGCTTTACAGAAATATCATTTTTACATTTACAAGTGACTTACAAATGAGAGCACATTCACACACCAATGGTAGCAGAGCTGCCATGCAAGGTGCTAGCTTGCCATTGGGGGCAACTTAGGGTTCAGTGTCTTGCCCAAGGAAGCTTCGGCATGGGATCACCCGGGCCGGGATTCGAACCGCCAACCCCACGGTTAGTGGATTAGTGGACAACCCGCTCTACCAACTGAGCCACAGCCGCCCCCTAAGATAAGTGGTTTATAGCATTTTTACAGTAATTAGTTCAAGGGGTATGTTTTCTGTGTATGAAGTTTGCATTAATTGAAGGCCTACAGACTACATCAAGCACATAAGCCCATAAATGACAAAATGCATAATACTATATTAAATGCGCCATGCCTGTTACTGTAGTGGAGGATATATCAGCTTTTTTTTTTCTTTCTACATGGCTCGTAAACAAATACTCAAAAAGCTTAATTAATAGATTCAGCAAGACGTGTGCTTTAAGTGCAAGCTTCTGTTGGATGATTATAGCATTAAATGATCTATAGTCACAAAGTGGATATAATTCATTTAAGTAAACCTGACAATTTAAAGTGTGTCTTTCAGTGTTCCACTGAACATTATCGTAATATCTGTATTATCTTATAAATAGCGTAGTGGGACTTTTTTTAAGCACTGATGAGTCAAACTAAACTTCAAGAGTCAAATGAACTCAAGTATAATGCTTACTAAGGGCAGTGAAATGTATAAAAAAGAAAAATCAAAATACTATGTGAATACATTAATAAAAGAATATAAACGCAGATTATATTATTATATTTATAATGTTCTGTTTAAATGCTGTTACAGTGCCTTTGGTAAAGCAGGTAATGTTTTGGGTATTTTACTAAGGAATATTTTAGATTAACTTTCTGATTAATGAGGCTTTGTAAATGATATAAATTTGTTCTAGATTAGCAGAAACATCCTTCTGCAAATTTATCACATGTTCTCTGGCACAAAAACGTTTAATTGCATTGCCTTCACCCTGTATTTTGCATCTCTACATAGAATTGTCTCAAAAAGTCAAACATGTTTCTTAGGGTATTATCAAGTTTGCACATTTTTTAACACACAGTTTGAGAATCATTGCTATGGAACATTACCCAAACCTGTTACCCAAATCTGTTTCTGGCACTATAAGTAAAACGGCATATAGCTTACCTCACGTCCAGCCTCTCCCTGAGGACCAGTCATACCAGGCAGACCGATGTTACCAGCGGGACCACGAGGACCAGGAGAACCAGCAGGGCCAACTCTACCAGGCTCACCCTGAGAAACACATCAGATTACCAAATTAGCCAAGGGAGGTACAAGTGACCCATTCCAGAAATCAGGAACTGTGCCTATGATGTTACCCAAAATCTATGTCATGATGATTCAGAATGTGTTTACAAGAGGATGAGGTCACTTACAACAGCACCAACACCACCGGGAGTACCACGTTCACCTCTGGAACCAGGAAGACCAGTGACTCCCTGAGGTCCAATCAGACCGCTAGGTCCAGAAATACCCTGAGGTCCCTGCAGTTATAAAAGCAGTGGATTCTGCTTTAATAGTCCATCTTAATTCATGTATATACTTACATTAAAATTGAGCTGGCATAACTTGAATGTTAGGGAAAATACCTTAGCACCAGACTCTCCAGGGGATCCCTTCTCACCAGATGGGCCAGGAGGTCCAACCATGCCATTCTCTCCCTGAGGTCCAGCTGGTCCAACATCACCACGAAGACCACGAGGACCATCCTTTCCAGAGGGACCAGCGGGACCAGGAGGTCCAGCAATACCCTGTAGATTAAGAAGATGCAGGCCTTCTCTTTAGTCTAGTCCATCTTGATCATACCAGTGAACACTTTTATCGAGCATGTTAGTACTGCATCCAGTATAGGAAACTGCATGGAGTTTCAGTGGTTATTTTTTTGATGTGTTCAGGTATTAGAAAACTCACAGAAGGACCAGGAGGACCAAGTCTTCCAGCAGCACCAGGGAAACCAGTCAAACCCTGGGACAGAGACAAAGGTGAACCATTACACATGAACAATAATTTGAAAAACAAAAATCACAATGTATTATTGTAATACTACTAAAGGAGCTTACAGTAGGACCGTTATCACCACGAGCACCAGGGGGACCAGCAGGTCCGGAGGGACCCTGATGAAACACAACATTATACAATAAGCTATAAAGGAACTGTGCCCATATTGCTGAACATGTATCATGTTCGTATGAATACTATAGAAAACAGCATGCCTTATGTTACTTTCAACTGTCAGCTGTATATCTTATGCTCTTTCATGGCTTAGGGCTAAGCTACAGCCTAGTGTCTGATTCCTACCAAATAAAATGCATTTCAGAATCTACATATAAATGGTTTTGCCAACAGGAGGGTATAAGTGACATCTGACAAAAACTACATTCAAAACTTTATGAAGATACAAACTAAGACCTTATTCAGTAGATTTGTAATATCTAGCTGTTTTTTTCCCCAAAGTGTCACTTATACCTCTCTGGTTTCAAGACCGTGCACATCTCAAATTTTAACCTGTGTTTGTATTGTTGTATTATTTTTAAACTTACAGCAGGTCCGGAGTTACCAACAGGACCTGCAGGGCCAGAAGGTCCAACATCACCCTTTCCACCAGCGGGACCTCTCTCACCTTTAGCTCCAGCCTGGCCATCAGCACCCTGAAAAAGCCATGGAAATCCTGTCAATCTTGATCTTGGTAAAAAAATAGAAGTGCTCCATGTCAGAAAAAACATTGAGATGCATGTACACTTACAGGAGGACCAGCAAATCCAGGAGGTCCAGCAGGGCCAGCCTCACCACGCTCTCCCTATTAACAGAGCATTACATCAATTTCAATTCTTCATGGAAGTTATCAGCATTTTGCATTTGGATATAAAGAAATAGTGCTTACAGGGGCACCACGAGCACCAGCAGGACCAGCAGGACCAGCGGATCCACCCTCACCCTGAAAGAGAACAGTGAAGTTATTAGAACATTATTTAGCAGGAAGGAATGAATCACACAATCAGAATTTCTTGAACCAAATTTTTGTAGAGGCAAATGTAGATATATTGTGTCAAAGAAGCTCACATGCTATCAAAACAATTTGATTCATTAATTGAATCTCTTAGATCTGAGGTACAACTACAAAGTGATATCATAAATGTCTAGTTCTCAAAGTCGATGTTTTACAATTTGTATACCTATTGTTGTGGGTAAATGATGAGTAATCCTTCTATTTGATTAAAAACAGTATCGAGTTGAATCACATAATGTCATTACTCTGACAATCATGGTATATATGTATGTACTGTGTTTGTATTCCTGTAAAGCTGCTTTGAGACAATGTCTGTTGTAAAAAGCGCTATACAAATAAAATTTAATTGAATTGAATTGAATATGTGGTCCTTATATAGAACATTATTGCAGGTCCTGCTGTTAAAGAGACACTTCCTGGAACTTCCCGACACATTCCTCCAACAATGCATATTATTATTATTAGCAATGCATCATCACTGACACGCCATCAATATTGAGGTACCATTTCATTTCCTTTGTGGGTTTTTACAATAAAAAAGTGACTGATTAACATGTCAAATATGGTTTTGTTTTTGACAGAATGTCTTCACTGCATTTCAATCTTTCAACTAGTTCAACTTTCAACTACTCAACTATGGTTAATTAAGACTCAAAATTCGATGCACGGAATATTGTCTTTTGGTGATAAATTAATTTAAAAAAAAAAATCAACCTAAAGATCATTAGGTATGTCTTTTACAGGCCATTTTCTCTAACTGTATTCATTATGTTACGGATATATCTTCAGTGTCTATGGCTGTTTTTTGAGTACAAGAGATATTTCCACTGATTAATATTGTATTTTTTTTTTATTTTGAGGAAGAAAAAATAATATTATATCATGGGCTGTCCAAATACTCGATTCTGATTGGCTAGAAAGTGTGTGTAGGGTGGTTCTTTGCCTCCATGTCTTGCATTAAAATTGTGTAACACACACCTTGCCATGGATTATCCCTTACATAATCAAACTAGTCTATACTTAATAGTATAAAAATATTATGCTCTCTTCACTTTGGTTCTAGTTCTCGTGTTCTAGTTCTCTTGTTCTCTCTCTAGAATTTCTGTAGACAACATGGCTGATCCATTGGCTGAGTGATGCCTTTCCAGTAAAGGGAAAAAGTGGTTAAACATACACTATAGTGGCCATAGTGACAATTTACTGACTTTTCTGTGGAAGTTAGATAATTTGTATGAAATAAAATCCTCAAAGGAATTCCACTGTGACATGAAAAATTGCAAAAATATTTTTGTGTTCAACCGTGAAGCAGATAAGATTCTTTACCTTATCACCAGGAGTACCAGACGGTCCAGGAGGTCCAGTGGGTCCAGGAGCACCCTGGTAAGAAAAAAAAAAATAAGCAAGATTTTTTACTTAGGCATACAGATTATGAGATAATAACACATATGTGTTAAGTATAGTGATATTTCTTTAAAGTAGACTGAGCTGGAACTTACACGTGCACCATCTCTTCCAGCATTGCCTTCTAGACCTCTGTATCCAGCATCACCCTATTTGTGAAACAAAGAGAGTCAGATAGAGCACGACGAAACAACTGCATGTCTTCACCATGAGAAGTTCTCAGTATACCTGTTGACTGAGAACCTGGAGCTAAAACAGTAGTTCTTGATCTAAAGGTGCACAGTGTTGGGTGAAGAGATGGATCTCTCCAGAACTGACCTTCTCACCCTTAACTCCAGGAGTACCACCAGCACCACGCTCACCGGGCATGCCACTAGGTCCTTGGGGACCTGCAGCACCTGCAAGACCAGCAGCACCAGGTTCACCCTATGGGAAAAAGATTGCAGTGGGTAAAAACTCTATGTTGCTGTAGGGATGCAATACATTCTCAGTACACTTTAACACTCATTCAGATAGTTGTTCATGTACATATATCAAACATCTAATGAAAATAAATTTGCTGCCTAAATTAGTATGAATAGTTATTGCTAATTAATCAATCACATAGATAACCACCGATTACCTTGCCTCCATCAGGGCCAGGAGGACCAGAAGGTCCACGAGGACCAATGGGTCCCTGGGCACCAGCGGAACCAGCAGGTCCGGGGTTACCACGCTCTCCCTACATGAACACACAGAAGAGGAAGAAGATACGAGAAAATGATCAGAGACTAATCTTTAATCTGGTTATTTATCTTGGATTATTATTATGCATATGTTCAATGCAAGAATAAGTACAATACCTTGCCACCAGAAACTCCAGCAGCACCCTGGTCTCCAGGAATACCCTATCAAAAAATTTAACACAATTGAAACTGAATTAACTGCTATTACACGTTTCTTGCCCAAAATAGATGAACTGTGGACTAGATTAACTGTGAAACATGGATTCTGTACTGCAAAATGTCTAGACACTATATTTGCTGTGAGGAATAAGAGCATGCAAAACGTATCCTTAAATAAAAGCTTATAATTTTTGTGGGGTGAAATTATATGCTATTTTGGTTTATCATTGCCATTCTATGATGATCTTACTCTGTCTCCAGGTTTGCCAGTCTCACCAACAGCTCCAGCAGGTCCAGGAAGACCCTGTGAAATTAAAAGAAGGAGATCAGTGACTCAGACAAACAGCTGGAATAATACTTGTACATTACAATTAAGTATAAATTCTCTATACCAACTGACTTATCTATGCATATGACTTAATATCATGGATATGGTCATTAATGCATTGAAATCACATAAATAATAATGTGGAACCACTAACATTGTAGAGCATACTCTAGCATAGTAAATCACACACTATATTTTACTGTTGTAAACTGTCTTAAGACTTTGCTTTCAGTCAGGCCTAATTGAATAAATAGGAGTGAGATACAGACCTGGAAACCAGGAGCACCAGCAGGTCCTGCCTCTCCCTTCTCGCCAGAACCACCCTGCAAACCAAAGAAAATTGACATTACCATCAGAGCTCTCACTCGGAATTTTAGGTTAGATTTCCTGGTTTTATTAAGTCTACTTACAGCAGCTCCAACGGCACCAGCGGGTCCATTGTTACCATCAGGACCAGGGGGGCCCTAAAATGAAAATATATGACTCAGAGTCTAGACAATTGTATTACTGTTTATAAATAGATCAATACTGATACTTAAAAGAGTGAAAAAAATATATAAGATTCTTACTCTCAGACCGGTAGCACCAGAAGGTCCCTTCTCTCCGGGTTTGCCAGGCTCACCCTAGAGATAGATACAGATATATTATGATGAAATCTTTCAGATTTTGGCTACTGCTACTTTGTAATACTGTAACATATTTAAATTTCTACTTACAGATGGTCCTTTAGGGCCAGGGAATCCAATGTTACCAGGCTGGCCTCTGGGTCCAGTTGGGCCAGGAGGTCCACTGCGGCCATCTTGACCAGGAGGACCCTGGAGATGGAGATCCACATTAGCAGTGACTAAAAGAGTACATTCAATATAGTAGCAATATTTACGCTGTTTTATTAGAGGACACTTACAGAAGGTCCCTCCTTTCCTTGGGGTCCAGCAGTTCCAGGGCTACCTGGGAGACCCTAGAACCAGAGAGCAAACAAATATGTAGCAATTTCTCTTGTCTAATTCACCACCATATAATCTGTATAATGACTGTCAGCATTTTCCATATGCTAGCAATATACCTATCTATGGCTATCCTTAATGGGTATATGTATGTAAGTTTATTAAGCATTTAATACATATTAAAGGCTTTTTTAACTGTCTACCCCAATGTATTTGCAGTGCTGATATAACAAATTCACAAGTAAGGAAAATCAGACTTTACTATGTGTATACTATGTTTATATTCCTGTAAAGCGGCTTTGAGACAATGTCTATTGTAAAAAGCGCTATACAAATAAAATTTAATTGAATTGAACTCAGAATCCTTCTTTATTGAGGTACAATATAACTACATTAGAGTATACAAGAAATCTGACTCAGGTGATGAGCTCTCATTGTTCTCATATTCATTACACATTATAATAACATAACAAAGATGAGGACATAGACAACAATAATAATATAAAGCATGTTTGCTAACAGAAGTAAATAGTATATATAGCAAATTCTAACTATTGCACTGTAATTGCAATTAAACCATTCATCATTTTTGTGAGGCAATTAATCATTCAATTGTATATTTGTGTGTATTTTGCAAAAAAAAATTATGTGCTGACGTCACATGATAGAAGTAAGTTTAAATATACTGTGAGCTGAAATCCTGTTCTGCAGAAACCTTTCATTTTGTCCACACTGAAATCCCAACTATTGTAGTCTCATGTTATTTCAAATGTTTTTAAAACAAATCGTGTCACATAAGAAAAAAATCTAAAGAAAACTGACGTTATGAATAGCTTAAAGACTTAATTCAAATTCAAGACATTATAATACTTAAGCTCTTCCTTCAGACACCCTGAGAATCAATATATCTTTATAAGTAATGGTCTATAGGTATAGGTAAAATACTTACTCTTGCTCCAACCAGACCGGCCTCACCAGCACGGCCAGCATCACCAGGAGGTCCACGTGCACCAGGAGCACCAGCAGAACCCCTTGTACCAGGCATGCCCTGGGAGCAAGTAGTTTAGAGGTAAGTAGAACGACATAACTTATCTGAAATTATCTTGTTATTCTTCTCTTTCATATACTAGAACAGGTAAAAATCAAGGCCTTCATTACAAATATGTCTAACCATATATGTAGAGGTGCAAAACTATTTTAGCATGTTTTCCAAATTGCAATAAATCCTATAATTTTACTGAATAATGTTCTCAAACTACATACATGCATTCAATTGGTATGTATAATATTAGCACAATTTACTAACCATTGGTCCTCCTCTACCAGCCAGACCAGGGAGACCACGAGTTCCAGCAGCTCCCTATGCAGAAAAAGTATAGACATCATTGAAACACTGACAACTGTAAATCACAGAACTTGCAAATACATGTGAAATTGGTACACATATAGGATTCATGTATTTGGCTAAAAAAAAAAACCAAAAAAACCCATTACTCACTCTGGGTCCACGCAGACCAACAGGTCCAGCTGATCCCTGCTCACCAGTTGATCCTCTCTTGCCCTCATCACCAGCAGCACCAGTGAGACCTTGAGGGCCGGGGTTACCCTGCACACAACAAGCACAGCAAGATTAGGAAAGTACAACAACTCAGGAAACACCTGTACTTTAACACAAACTTAGGAACAAAAATACATGGAATAAATATACTTACAGGCTCTCCCTTGACACCAGAATCTCCCTTCCCTCCGACAGGTCCAGGGTCACCCTAAAGGGCAGAAGCAAGGAAAAGATACCGGTGAGCAGATCCTTCAGAACTATCCTGCAGAATATAGACAATATACATAGCATGGTTTTGTTATTTTTGGTCTGGTTAGATGGAACTCACAGAAAGGCCTCTGGGGCCAGAAGCTCCAGCAGGTCCCTGGGGGCCAGGGCCTCCCCTTGGGCCAGGGAAACCAGGGGTACCAGCAACTCCAGGAGTGCCCTGCAAGATCAATCAGAGAATTTAAAAATGATAAATGAAATGCATATTAAAATAAATGCTGCAAACTTTCCAGTTCAACATGGAAAGGCACAACTGAATTGTACACTATGTAAATGCACACTTAAGAAAAGGTTCTTTGGAGGATAAAAGTGGTTGCAATATTCGAAAATTCTGTTGTAGCATTCTACATAGACCTTTTATCAGTTCTCCCAGAGTGACAAAACCAAAAGAACCACTAGGTTGCAAGCATAAATCTATTTTTAGTTTGTAGCTGCATAATACTAGAAATAATTATAAGATGGATACAGAACACTTGACTGTCATTGTCTTTATTGTATTTGTTATTGCTTTCATAGAAGTATTATTAGAGCACAAAATAACCACTGTTATGCTGCTAATGAATGTGACAGTCCTGATCTAGCCTGATCCATATACTGCATGTATCTGTTGTGTCATGTTTCCCAAACCAATCATCTTGGTGTCTCAGATGGTCAACAATTTTACTCTCTAACAACTCCCAACGTATTTTAACAAAGCGTAACACTGAAAACATGGTACAGGTGTTGGGAGCAAGGAAAAAGGTATAATATGGACCTGCGGAATCTTAGAGACCTGCTGTGGGAAACACTGCTATAGTGTTAACCTATGACTTTGTGCTGTGATCTTTGACTCATTAAACGACCTAGGACAAAAATACATTTCCCTTGAAGAATACAAGCCTGTTAGGGTGTGTATCTAATGTGCTATTCAAATAAACCTGCCCTATCGTGTCTTGTCCTGTAGCATTTCACATCCAATTAGACTATTATTATCATTCTTTCACTCAAATAAAGTTTAACTGAATACTTACAGCAGCTCCCTTAGCACCGTTGATGCCGTTAGCACCAGGGTTACCCTAGAGAAAGGGAAAAAGAGGAGCTCAGGACATTACTGTGATTTGAACACATTGCTTAAATTCAACTAGTAAACATACTTACAGCAGGACCAACTGGGCCAGCAACACCGTTTGGTCCAGGCTCTCCTCTCTGTCCTTGAGGTCCAGATGGGCCAGAGGAACCAGCAGGTCCAATTTCTCCCTGTCAAATAATGAGGAAATCAGAGAAAGAGCTTAATTGTCAGGCTGATACTGGACTGTTCTTACAATAATGCAGCTACAGCATGTGAAAAACTTCAGATCAGAAGTTTAAGTAAAGGTATATGATAAAGACATGCAAGTAGCACAGTAAAGATGCAAACATATTCATTTTCACTTTTTAATTTACAATATTTCTCAGGTTGAAACAAAAGAAAGGCACGTACTTTAGGCCCAGGGGCGCCAGGGAAACCTGGAGGACCAGCAGATCCAAGTGGACCCTGACAAGGAAGATCACAGACAAAATAGTGTTAGACTGTACCTTTGAACTGTAGTAGGAAACAGGAGGGGTTGAAGGTCAAATACTCACAGCAGGGCCAGTAGGACCAGTGTTACCATCAGCACCACGGGCACCAGCCGGACCAGCAGGACCAGCACGACCTCTCTCACCAGGCAGACCGCGTGCACCCTATGCAAGCATACATATGTGTATTATGAGGACAATTTCAACTTCAAACTTTATTGTAAATTATAAAAGCTTTCCATAAGATAAGCATTCTTTAAAAAAAAATAATGTCATAACCTACTCTCTGTCCAGGGGTTCCATTTGCGCCATGAGCACCGTTCTCACCCTAAAAGACATAAAATTGCAAAAGTGAGTTAAAACTGTATAAGCATTAAAGGCCATCTGTGAAGAAAGATGGGTGCAATTGATAGCGCTTGAGGTGTAAAATACTATGTGAAATATGGATTAATCCCCTAATTTGCAGGACCGGTCAGTGGGCCCAGACGTGCATTCCTGACTCTTGTTACAAGCCTTTCTTTTCAGTTTCACTGAAATTACTATAGATAATGTGCTTTAAGAGAAATAACTAGATACCAAACTGGAGGTTTTTTATGCTTATACAGTGACACTAGCATCGTAGTTTTGTTGTTCTGAACGGAATCCTTTTTTTTCCCCATGATGGCTGACAGATCAATTCATCCCTAATTTTACCTTAGCTCCAGCTTCACCAGGCTCTCCTTTTCGTCCATCAAGACCATTGTAGCCCTATGGTAGAGAGAAAAGAATTAATCACTATATATATATATATATATATATATATATATATATATATATACACATGTAGTATAATATATCTTGCCTGCAAATAATTACCAAGTACCTCATTAGTTTTCCTGAATTAGATAAATACATGATGTATACAATAAGGAATTTGAAATATCCTTATTCCTTCACATGTTACTCACTCTATGTCCCTTCATGCCTGGAAGTCCAGGAGTTCCTGGGAAACCACGAGCTCCCTGTAAAGGTAAAAGAATAGTACATTAATGCTTTTATACCCATTTTGCATTGTTATCAGTTTTATCTCTTAAGATATAGTGTCACAGGTCTATTTCAAAGACCGCAAAAGACTCTGAAGCTTGTGTATTCTGACTCTAAGAGCACATAAGCTAGATACTAGTTTTGTGTCGTGCTTCGTCATATTGATGATGTAGTCATGTCTGACTGGGAAATAATGATGTATTTTTTAGGACTGATATAAATGAAAAGTTCAGTTGAAGCTAGTTTACCTGGTCATTTATCCTAGAAGTCCTGCAAGTGCACTTGACACATGCAAATTAAATGTGCAATGTACTGAGGTTGGTCTTACCTGGGCACCAGGTGTACCTCTGTCTCCAGGCTGTCCAGGTCTGCCATTGTTACCCTGAATAAAAGTTGCAGACAATGATGTCAGATGTGCACATCAGTAAAATCAGTAATAGTTTTCCAAAAAATATTTTTTTCCCTTCACTTACATCATCACCAGATTTGCCAGGAGGTCCAGGGGGTCCACGAGGTCCAACTTGTCCCTAACATAAGATAAAAGCATTAAATTGTTAAAGGTAAAGTCTGTTTTTTTGTCTATCTGTGTTATTAAACTGAGTATAAACCAGTTTCCTTACAGCCTGCCCAGGCTCCCCAGGCTCGCCAGCATGTCCTTGGAGTCCCTGAGGTCCCTGTGTTTTAAAACAAATATTTTGTAAATATCTGAAAAGTTGCAATTTATCTAGAATTAAAAATCACTGAATTTATCGAAAAAAGGGTACTTACAGGGGCACCAGGTGGTCCACTAGGGCCTCGAGCACCCATCAAACCCTTTACAGAAGAATACAAATGAGTCTTGAATGAGTATTCATTCTATTTTCGACATTCATTCACTTATTGTCTGTATGAGCTATGGTTAATTGTGTTGTGTTTTTCCAAGTTGAACTTCAGGCACTCACCATAGGTCCAGGGCCAGGGTCAGGTCCTTTAGAGCCATCATACTGAGCAGCGAAGTTCTGTTCAAAATTACAGCAAGTTAGAATTTTGTTCCCAGACATACATAGATTTGAAAATGATAATACTAATATGAAGAATAAGAATTAATGCATGCTGCATTATTGGATGTCACATAAAACATAGTACAAAGCATAACTCATGGCATAAATATAAACACGGAGTGATTAAAGTTCAAAGGTCATTGGGTCATAGGGTTAAGAGGTAACCACCCTTTGCAGAAATAACAAGTCAATTGGACACTAGGATCAAAATACTCTTAATATCAGTATAGATCAAACCTCCATTCATTACAAAAGAAATAAGTGAAAACGTCAAACATCAAAGTGTGTAAACTTACTCCACTAAGACCAGGGGGGCCAGGGGGGCCAGGAAGCCCAGGAATTCCAGGTTTGCCAGGTTTGCCATCAGGTCCTTTAGGACCCTGGTAGAGAAAACTGATATTAGATGCTGAATGTAGAAAATAACGATCTAACCAGGAATTCAGTTCTTACTCTGACCAGGACATGCTCTGAGCTTCTTAATAATGTAGATCTAGTGACGTAATACTGTTTATGAGTGACATAGTTCTGTTGTTTGAAAGGTTCCCTTGCTGCAGTAGCAAAGAGCAAAGAAGGACTGATTTCTTAATATAACACTAAAGTATAATTACTATAAACTCATGATGGTTATCATGCTGCATTTAATTAATTTAAGGAATGACTGATTTGTTATGCCTCAGTCATTTCCTGGGTTTGGTTTCTACAGGGTTACCCAGTCACCACGTTTCTCATTGTTTCCTTTTAATAATAAAAACTATCACACATCTTGAGTAATCATAGTTTCTGACTTACCCTGTCACCTCTAGGTCCTTTAACTCCCCTTGGGCCCTGTTCGTTAAAAAAAAAACAATCACCAACTGGAACACATCCTTTAAGTTATAAGGTTTGTAATCATGCCTTCATTCACTCGCATAAGCAGAAATCAGTTGGCTTTCACTGTATATGGCATTCATTGTGTACTAGCTTTAAGGGTATTTGTGAGGATGTGTGAGTGGAGTTCAGAAATTTGATATTGAGCACAATCATATTTTCCCAGTTATATAATCATGAACTCAGTTCACACATGCCACAAATTACATACATCACAATGACCATGGCAGTTCATGCTCACCTTCAGATAAGCCTAGATAGAAAGGAAGATAAATAAATGCAAGATTTATTTATTCCATCTTTTCAAGTTTCTTATTTTATTTGATGTGTGTAGGGCTGCATTATCTCATCTCACTAACACATGCATATTAGTCCTAATATTCCTGCTTCACATGCTCTTGTGTTGGTTAGAAAAAAACAACACTGGATTAGCCATGTGATTAGTCATCTGAGATTGTGCATCATGTGATATATTGAGCAAAGATGCTTAAAGGAGTGTGAAGGCCTCATTTGGATTAAACATATCGTAATATTTTCCCCCCTCTAATTAGCATCAACAACTCCTTTATACATCTACTCAGAGTAAAGTCAAATAAGTAGAAACTGGTATTTTAAAGATGAACAAACATATTAAGTGATATTCCAGTGAACAATCTGCCTTAATCTCAAATACAAGATATAGTCAATATAAAACTGAAGGCCCTGTTGTGTAGCAGTATTTCTATTAGGAATGTCTAGGCCATGTTGATTCTGTTTAAAGGCCTCCCCTTCCCATAGCCATCTAAAAGGGGTTTATTGTACCCAAGCTGCCTGGCCAGGAGAAGTGAGTGGTTTCTGATTTCACTGACATTTGCCTTAGCCAATAGTAATGCCTTCCTCTCTTTGACTGTAAAGAGGAAAAAACTAGCACTGCCAAAATCTCTCGATAACACAGAATACTGTGGTATATCTGAGACTAGCATGGATCTGTTCACAGAATATCCTTCGTTATGGAAAAAGAAAAGGGGTAAGAATTTCTATTGCACTACTAAAGAATAATTGCATGAAAGTGTACTGACCGCTTTGATGATACAGGGCAGGAGAGGAGACATGGAGATAGAGAGGAAGAGAGAAATGATCAGTTAGAAAAATTCAACTATTGACCCAAATATGTTTTAATAATCTTATTGTTGGCCAAAAACAAATTTTGGCTTAGTTGTTCAATGCTAAATATATACAAATTTGCAAACATATACAGACAATCAGTTTTCACTGTATTTGTACACTTTATTTGTGCAAATGGCTACTTAAACCTGTAAAATAACTTCAAGCTTATGTCAAGCTTTGATCTACTTTTTGTAGTGTTATTTGAGGACTGTTGCATAGGCCTTAATGATATATTGGTCACTTGTGAAATATACTGTTTTGTAGTAGGAACAAAATGAAGAACTTTCTTGTCTAGCAGGTGCTTTCCATTTCAGTGAAGCACCATGAGGATGTGAAGTGTAGATCTTACCAAAATTCTTTTGAATTTGTAGGGGAAAACACAACTGTGGTAATAATAATAATAATAATAATAATAATAATAATATAAAAGAAGAATACTAAAATTGAGGATTGTTTATTCTAGCAACATTCCAGTCTTATTATAGATACTTCTAAATCAACCATCACCACAATTATTATTATTATTATTATTATTATTATTATTATACTCATTATTATTATTATTATTATTATTATTATTATTATTATTATTAGTAGTAGTAGTAGTAGTAGTAGTAGTAGTATTAATGGGACTATTACTGTACATAACACAAAACTACCTAAAAAAAGAAAAAAAGAGAATCTGTTCCAATTAAAAATAGGATACAGAGAAATAAAATCAGAAGCTCCTGTAGGTTACATCACAAGTGCTGTAGGTCTGTTTATGTCTTCCATATAAACTATGTCCAGTAAATTGGGTCATTCAGTCAGCCTGATTGACGATTGACATTGTGGGCGGAGCTAACGCACCCCGCAACCTTGCTCCACCCCGCCCCGCATCCCGTCCTACTGCCTACTAGAGGTGGCGCACTGTAATAGCAGTATATGTGCTTCAGGGCGGCGCCGTTATGTCACTGTATCTCCACTAGATGGCACCGCGGGGAACGTTTCAGTTCTCTGGCGTAAGTAAAAAAAAAAAAAATGAAGCCACAAATTCCAGTTAGAATAATGGAGGGCATGTATACATGTTATAACGAAGTCTACTATTTATATAAACGTGTTAATTAAAAGGACATCAAATACGTTTGCAATGTGGCTTTAGGCTTGTTATTACCGTTAGAAAAAACGTGAAATATAATGATTTGTCCATTTCAAATTAATTAAAATTGTTTGTTCCTATTCTGCTATTTTAGTTACTATTTTGCTTTTTATTTGAACTAAACTGCGTCTTAATCACTAAGAAAATTAAGGAAAATAAGCCTGAATTCTTGATGCCAAAACATGCTATCACATATTTGGTCCAGCAGAGGGCGTGTGCGTGTTCCCTATGCTTATGATAAGCGCTCATATACAGGAGCCTGGAGAAAAAAAAAGACGGACTTGCAACGCCCAAACTAAAGTCTGTAAGATAAATCTAACTGCATTGCCTTAAACAAATTCTGTTTAATGCACTGTTACTCAGCTATCTTTTGCAGTGAAGTGACTTGTCTTCATTTGCCAATTCAAAAGGTGAAAATATCCACGGTAAAATCACGAAGCATCCCTTAAATTCACGAGAATCCTTTATTTTCTTTATTTCTTTCTCTCGCTTTTTGGATAGCCAATATGAGTAGCTGTCCTTCAGTTCAACTCCGAGTACAGTGGCCACAGGCAGCCCAACAAATCCTCAGTCATCAAAGGAATAAATGATGCTTAAGGGTCCTTGGGAAGACACAGCGGGAAAAAGAAGAAGAAAAAAAAAGAAGCACATTTGAAACTTACATTGGCATGACGCAAGGTATGATGTCACTGCAAGCAGCAACAGAATCCGTGTATCCACAAAGCTGAGCATGTCTAGTCCGACATGCAGACTCCTTGTGCCGCGGTGCCTGGTTTTTTTTTCACTTCTTCAAGCAGGCATACAGCCGCGATGAAAAGTTAATCTCCAAACTTAGCGGGAACCTGCTGCCGTGATGCTGGAATAACAAAGTCCTATCAGCCCTATTTATACGGCAGGAGGTTCCTATGACTGCGCGTCGAAGGGCCACAGCTGGACCAATAGGATGTGAGCAACTCTAGAGAGGTCTTGAATTGAGAACGGCCCGCACGGGTCACGTGACCGCCCCTGGTCCCTTCCCACTCTCCGCAAACTTTGGCAACTTTCTTACCGTGATGACGAGTGCACCGTTTTAATTAGATCCATTCTTTTGAGGACGTGGACACAGACGAGATCCGAAACCCGTGTGCGTTTTTTTGGGGGGTTTTTTTTTTTTGGTCCCAAGCTTCATGCTGGGGGTCTGGTCGTGTTTGCAGGGGAGTGTAGACTAGTGCTGCTGGGCTTGTGGTCAGGACAGGTCAGGTTGATCGGTGGCACACGGAAGATGCGCGCTTTTACGCAGCGCTTTGGAGAGAATGCGGGAGTTCCGAGGCGCGCGCGGGTCAGGTGCGGTGCAGCAGGCGGCGGATGCGGTGCAGAGCGGAGACGCTCGTGCGGAGTCTTTTCGCTCATTTCTGTTGAGGTCGAGTACGTTTGCGCTCTATAGGTTAACTTTTTGTACTTTTATAGTTAAACGTGTTTCCTCAGTCTCCAAAACCTTCACAGCTTCAGGTCAACCTTTTCTCCAATATCTGCTCAGGGTAATTCATGGGGAACCCCCAGTTCACTTAACAAACAAACAAACAAACCTTCCACTTCCTAATACACTTGTGCCAGGTGAAAGCGTAGATTTTTCCCTGGCTCAGGTGTGTTCTGAGATGGTTAAAAAAATGAAATTCTCCAGGAGGTCACCAAGCACTGGACTGGGAATGTTACTAAGCCGATAGATTAAGGTCATGCATCTTTGCTTTAAAGACTAAAGGCAGGTGAGAGAGATCCAGTTTCAGCTCTGAGTCTCAGCACACAGCTCCAAGCAGGCCACAGGACCAGACATGTCCATAGCCAAGCTCCACCACTTACGCTCTGTACAAGCTGCAGGAACTCACAATTATCATCTATTACTATCATCAACTTTCCATTGCATCTACAATGTCCTTGAGTAATCAGTGATATTATTATTCAAATCCAAAAGAGCAGGTTTAGAAATCTATGTTTTCAAAAGTCTGCTTTATTTCTTTGTCCCCAGAGAATGCCAAAGATGAACTATATTTACAAACCCTACATTCCCTGTCTATTGTTTGTACAGACTATTAAAGCTTCATCTTGCCACATCTTGTCCCTTTAAAACTGTATTTGAAACCATTATTCTCCTTTTCAGGTTAGATGGTGTTACGTGAGCGAGTGTTATATACACTGCTTGTATTGCATACCGTTCATGGTTTAATGGCTTGTTTCGGGAGATATACATGTTTCTCTATTTAGGGAAAAAGTATCCCCCTGCAGTTATTATGCAGTAATAATATGGCCGTGTCTACTATTGAGCTGCTTTAATGAACTACAAGTACTGTAAGAGCCCTCCAGCTGTTTCATTGGTTAATTGTATGGGAAGGTTCATGGGGTAAGCATTTCTAACCACCTTACTAACCCAGCATGTGCAGGAGAACACACACACACACACACACACACACACACACACACACACACACACACACACACACACACACACTCACAGTATTAAAGTAGCATTATACCACTGAACATATTTGTTATATATGGTTATATCTATTTTAGTCTATGGGGAGTAGATTTCTAGGCTTAATTAAGTGAACCCAATGAGAAACAAGCTTTATCAAAATGGCGTCTATTGGTACTCTTTTTTCACAGGATTTTTCAGAGCTGTGCCAGTAAAATATTAGTCACTTCTGGACTATCCAGACAACTTTGCTGAAGTCGAAGCATGGAAAGCATTGAAGGGGAGGAGCATGTTAGAGGAAATGTGTTTCAAAGATGGCCAAGGAGCTGAGCTGTGCAGCATGTTCTACAAAAATTTGCACTCAGGAGGATCTGCATCAGTATTATGCTGGTGTCAGACATAAACCACCTTCAAATGTATCTAATAAATAATTCTTATTCCGCAGGACCACTGAGTGATCCATTCCAGATATTTAGATGGTGCTGATTTATTTTCTATAACAACAGCCCTGCCTCACACTTCTGGGGTTGGGGGGTCAAATCCCACCTCTGTAATGTAAGTGGAGTATGCATGTTCTCCCTCTGCTTGGTGGGTTTCCTTCGGGTTACTCTGGTTTCCTCCCCAGTCCAAAGACATACGATGTAGGCTGATTGGCATTTCCAAATTGTCCATAGTTTGTGAATGTCCCTCTGATTGTGCCCTGAGATGAGTTGGCTCACTTTTCAGGGTTGTCCCCACTTTGTACCACAAATTCCCTGGGATTCCCTGGGAATTGTATGCCAGATGTTCAATTAAACAGAGTACTTAAGTGTGTACCTGTTGATATGCTGAAGTTTTACGTAAGGAGATATTTAAATAACATCCTCAGGAATGAGTCTTCAGTGTCAGTGCTTAGTAACAATCAACTTCAAAAAATCATCTTCAGGGTGTTAATGGCCCTTCTGCTTCTACTTTTAGGTCAGTACACTAAAGGGTACCTCCACCTTATTAGATAGAGGAGAAAGTTGTATCTGTAGATAATTTGATTAGTTCCTTATTGCACCCCCACACCATCAAAGACGCAGGCTTTTTAACTGAGCCTAAAAAGCCAAATGGTCCCTCTCCTCTTTAGTCCTCTTTAGTTTAGAGGATTTGGCCTCCATGGTTTCCAAAAAGAATTTTAAATTTCCATTCGTCTGACCACAGAACAGTTTCCCACTTTGCCTCAGTCCATTTTAAATGAACTTTGGCACAGGGAAGATTGTTCCACAAATTGTAGATGCAGACCCATTTTTACTTCTGAAAGACTCTGCCTCTCTAATATACTCATTTTTATACCCAATCATGTTACTGACCGGTTGCCAATTAACCTCCAGTTTCTTTTAAGTAACACTTTTGTTGACTTTTTTGAGGCGTGTTTCAGCCATCAAATTCAAACTTACCTTATTGTTTTTCTTAAAATGGTACATTTACTCAGTTTAAACATTAGATATGTTTTCTATGTTCTATTGTGAATAACATATGGGTTTATGAGATTTGCAAAGTGTTGCATTCTGTTTTTATTTACATTTTACACAGCGTCCCAACTTTTTTGGAATTGGGGTTGTAATTTGAGGTCAAAGTTGAGTTGCCAATAGGAGTAGCAAGTCTTATTTGGGGTGGAATAGCTGCCACTCAGACCTAGCCATGGCCATGTGTATAGTTATATGTAGATGAAAGGCAAATGTGAAAACTTCTAGGAAAAAATGTCTCCAACTGAAGCACTATTTTTAAAGCAACAAAAAGAGAAACTTCAAAAGTTCTCTGCAAAAGATGTTATAAACATAGTATATACATAGTAAAGTCTGATTTTCCTTACTTGTGAGTTTGTTATATCAGCACTGCAAATACATTGGGGTAGACAGTTAAAAAAAAGCCTTTAAAATGTATTAAATGCATAATAAACTTACATGCATATACCCATTAAGGATAGCCATAGATAGGTATATTGCTAGCATATGGAAAATGTATAGTTACTGTATATGTACATAAAAGGCAAATGTGAAAACTTCTGGAAAAAAATGTCTCCAACTGAAGCACTATTTTTAAAGCATCAAAAAGAGAAACTTCAAAAATTCTCTGCAAAAACTTTTAATATTGCTCCCTCTTCAACTGTGTTCCAGCATTTTTTTTTATGCATTTTGCATTGCTTTCTTTTTTTCTCTATGGTCTTCAGTGTGTGAATGTTTTTTCCAGTGCTCCATGTTGCTGTGTTCCAGATGTGCTTGACTCTGCTTACTTGATGGGGAACAACCTCATGCTGTACCCGGGTAAAGAGTCTCAGATTTCTCCACACTCACAGGCAGAAAGTAAGAAGGACATGTAGATGGTGTCAGGGTTTATGTACATTACACCTACCAACCAGCTCCTACAGAATCATTGCTGGTATCTCATACAAGTGTTAGCTTCACAACAAGCTTCACATGCACAAGTTACTGCAAGACAAATACACTCTTTGAAAAAAGACTCTAATGAGGTTCTACTTGGAACTTAGAACTTAAATAGTTCCTTCAAAGGAAGAAACCAAAGAACACTATACACTTTTTGCTGGATGGAACCATTTTTGAAAAGTGCATAAAAAAAAACATATATATTCAATTCAATTCAATATATATATATATATATATATATATATATATACTGTGTATATATATATATTTTTTTACTTTTGCATAATGACACAAGAAACAAATAAAGACTTTTATTTATATAAAGGTCAGTATAGTTGATTATATACAGTAATAAAATTAAAAGTCTTGTTTAAATTGCCCTAATATTTGTAAAATATCTGTTACTTGTTTTAGAAGGTATGCTTAATAAAACTAAGCACTTTAGGTTAGGGTCAGGATGAACACGGGTCTACCACTCATGGCACATTCACACACTCATTCACACTTAGGGGCAATTTACTATAATATAACAGTACAGATGAGTCTGTGCGAGGTGGAAGGAAACTGGAGAACCCAGAAGAAGCCCACATGAAAACAGGAGAACATGCAAAACTCCACATAGACAGTAAACCAAATTCAGTATAAAACTTGTTACGCTGGAGCTATGAGGTGGCAACACTATCATCCTAGTTATGTTAGTGACAAAAAGGTGAGATACTCTAAATATTTAATAGGGAAAATATATCTAAAATTATAAGTATATGCATTTATGTATGCATTTGTGTGCCATGCACTATTTATTTTAGAAAGCTTATAGACTTGCCAAGTCAATCAACAGCCTTTACCTTAATTGAGCAGCATTTCAGCTCCTGAAGAGGAGACTGAAGGGAGAAACCCTCCTGAAACTAACAACAACTGAAAGAGGCTACGGTAGAAACCTGGAAAAGCATCACAAAAGAAAACCAACAATCTGGTGATGTCAATGAATTACAGGCTTGATGCAGTTATTGCAAGCAAGGGATATGCAACCAAATAAGTGTTATTGACTTCAATTTACTTCAAGACCTATCTGGTCCTATACTTTTGCTCACCTAAAATTGGATGGTCTGATACAAAAGGTTCTATGTTTTATGTTGTTTAACACATCTGGATGTAAATACCAAGAAATAAAAGCTGAAATCCTAAACTCTGATCTCATATGCATCCTTTGATCTCAAACCCAAAGAATTGGCCTTGCTGTTCCAATAGTTTTGGAGGGGATTGTACATGAAATGACCTTGCTTCTTGCAAGGTGTGCAAGTTCAGCAGATTTCAAAAGCAAAGCCTTAGCTCAGGTTGTCATAACTGATGCTGTACTGCCATCCGTGTGAATCAGAGTCCTCGCCTCTGCTTAGCACAGAGAGCAAACAACAGCTATGTCTAGCAGAACTCATACAGGGTTTGTTGGATTGGCACTTATTCTAGGGCAAAACATCCGGACTCTTCGTAGCACCAGAGACACACCCAAGCAAGGCATCTCCATTAAACCAAACTGTATTTTTTCCCTTTTGATTGATGCAAGTGGTTGAGTTTTAAATCTTTAAATATGGGCAAGTTCAATCTCTTTATTACCCGCTTATTATTCAGTTATTCACATTAAAGGATGTTATTTAGTATGCTACTACTTCTTCTAGTAATGCTATGAATAATTCAGTAACTACAGTGGAAGTAATTGTAAAGGTGTGTAGTTACAAGACTGAGGAATAGTACCAGGTCCTGGGATATTAGTTAAATGTTAATGTTAATGTTAAATGTCTTCACTGCACTCTTTGTCTGATGGGGAAACATGCCATTATGCAAGATGCAAGATATCAGTGTCAGTCAGTTTAATTGTGTTGTGGATTTGCTCATTTGATAAAAAGCAGCTTACAACTGAACTTGGGTATAACTGAGCAGCTTTAAAGAGCAGGTTTAAAGGTCTTGCTCAAAGACCTAACAGTCGCAGCCTGTCAACTCACAACCTGCCGATCTAAAATATATATAATAGATTGCTTAACCTTAATTTGTTTAGAGTTCAAAAATACCAAATGACAGTAAGATAAGCCAAAATGTATTCATGATAACAAAAGAAATGTAAGTAATAAAATTGTATATAGCTTGAACGACATGATTTTTCTGTAGAATTTATAATTTTATACGCCATTCCCCCAACACCCCCCGCCCCCACACACAGTTTATCACTGATTAATTCCTCTCATAAAAGCCTTCATTCATTGATCTTGAAGGTTGTGCTGAATATGATGCGAGATATGGATATGAAACATGTCCATATCCACCCTGTATATGATACCAGTCCATTTCAGGACACTATTTACACACATTCATACACTCCTTCACACCTAGGGGCAATTTACCAAACCAATTCACTTACAGGCAAGCTTCCTTTTAAGAGGTGAAGGGAACAGGAGAACCAGGAGGAAACCAACATACATGGGGAGAACATGCAAAACTCCACATAGACAGTAACCTGAGCTCAGGATTGAACCAGAGACCAAGGAGCTCTTTACAATTTATCATCTACAATTTCTATACTGTAAACTTCCTGGATCTGAATAAACTTCTATTAACCCACTCTTTAAACTGCAAACCTTTTCTATTAGTTTCACTGCAGTTTTTTAATCATATATTATGCACTAAATAATCTGCTATAAGATGAATAACTGACTAATAAACTTTAAAGGTTTAATTGAAATATAGTATTATGACTACAAAAAAAAATGGAAAGCATGTCATCACCATACTGCCGATATGGTGAGATTTCATAGTGTTGATGTGTCACATTAATGGAGACAGTGCAGCTACTCTGTGACTGCCTTGAAACAGAGTTGAGTAGAAAACAGCAGCCGACAGGACGGCTGCAGGGAAAGCGTGCGGGTTGTCCGCCGCCGTGGCATTTCTGTTATATTGTCTGTAACACTACAAAGAGGGTCATTACATAGGAGGAGCTCCCCATAACATACTCATTTCACTGACTGGGGTGAGGGCACACACACGTGAACACACACACGTGTGTGTGTGAGAGAGAGCGAGCGAGAGAGAGAGAGAGAGAGAGAGAGAGAGAGAGAGAGAGAGAGCAGACTAAGGTTTCTAAATTACAGGCTATTCTCCGGCCAGATATCCTTTTTTCCTAACTCTGGACTCTGTGGTAATGAACTTTCCATATGACAGACAGAGAGAAAAGTAGGAACCAAATCCACCCTGAACATTTTTACCTCTGAATATAGTTGCTCTATGTTTTAAAAGAAATCTATTATTCCCATTCTTCACTGAGGCATACAGTATTGTAGATTTGAGAACCTCCATGGTTTCCAAGCAGTTCCTGAAAAGAATTTGCTACTTAAAGGAATAGGTCTGAGCATATATCAGTATGTGATGATGACTTACATTCCCTCCAAAGTCTATGTTTGAAACATATGGCGCAATCAGTAAAACTTAAACCAGCAGCAATTTAAGGAGAGCTTGTTTTCTTTATGCACTCTAAATGATCCAGCTCTCACTCTGGAGTGTGTTACTTGCACATCTGCCGGCCATTTCAGCTCCACTGTTAGAGTCATGCAAAACGTGTAGGTGGGGCTTTTCAGAGCTTTTACCCTGAGGATGGAGGAGGGGATCAGGCTTCATAAAAATCACTCAACAAACATGGGTAAATCTGGAGACTTAGATCAGGAGACTCCATCTTAAGTCTGGTATGATAAAAGGAAAATGACTCAAAACGTTTCCATTTTTTTTTGCATCAGGATCTTATTGTTATGTTTAACCTGCAAAAGAGGATGCATTTCTGCCCCAAGAGAAGAAAACTCTGAGCAGGGAGGAACCCATCACTCTGCCTAACACATAGTTAGCTTTTTTTTTCAATATCCACATGACTCAAGGCTTGGTTAGCAAACGCATAATAAAAGGCACAAAAATATCTCCACACAATGTCACTGGAATACACAGTGCGACAAATTAGTGGATACCTCTGGCCGTGGTTTTAGCGCAAAGAAATAACATATAATACATCTTCATGGCTACTGGGTTGCCTGGCAAAAAGGAACAGTTCTGACCACAGAGCATGAAATTTAAACTTAAGTTCAGAGAATGTCAACCAAATGACAAGGGTTACTGTGGATTTAGTGAAGTATGCTTGTGCAGACAGAAAACCCTCACTTTAATATTAGTATTTTGTATCTTTGCCGAATGAGTAAATAATGTAGGTCAATTATTTTAACAGCATCCTCATTGAGTATGATTTCCCCCCCACATTTATCACTTAACATTTGACAATGTTCTCTGAAGATACTATAGAGATTAGTCCCAAAAACTTTCACAGTACTTCACTTAAAAATTGTGAAAATAAATGTGTATGACCTTAGATCAATGTTCCTTACATTCTTTTCCCATACTAAGCAAAACCTACTATTTCAATTAGGCAGATCCTTCTGCCACTTAAGCAGAAATACCCTGCCACGACTGCCCCCCGCTTGGTTAGCATTAGCCAGCTAACCTGGGAAGAGAGCTCTCAGCAGCACCACTATGCTAACAAGACTTAATGAGTGATTGTCAGGCGTGTTGAAGAATTATAATAGCTTGCTATGCTCACAGCCAATACAGCTAGCCATGGCCAGTGGTTTTGGAGTAGTCATATTATTGGAATTGCAGTCTATAGAAATACTTATTGCCTTTTAAAATCTTAAAATGCTCACCCTCAAAGCACATCTAAGCTCATCAGGGGGAAATAAGTGAAAGCTAGCAAGTGTGGATGTTTGTTTGAATTATTTGGATACTGCAATGATTGCGAGCTGTATTTATTGCCATTATTCACTACCTCACCAGACGTTTTGAAACACTACTACTTCTTCTGCATCTACATTTGTAACATAGAAAACTTCATACACATCATTACAATGACGTTCAGTGCGGATCAATTTTTTTTTCCACGCTGGAGTATCAGCAGAAGAGTGCACACATCTTAGAGGCAATAATGCATTGGATAAAAAGTGATTATTATTAAGTTATCATTAAGTTGACATTCTTGCCTCTTTTTTTGGGACTCGAGGCACAAGGTGTGGGACACCCTGGATGAGATGCTCACCCATCACAGGGCACACAATCGCACACATTCACACATCCATTCGCACTATGGACAATTTAGAGATGCAAAATTAGCCTACAATGCATGCATTTGGTCTGGGGAAGGAAACCAGAGCACCCAGAGAAGCTCACAAAGCACGGAAGAGAATGCAAACTCCGAGCACACAGGACAGAGGCTGGAATGGAACCCCCAACCCCGGAGGTGTGAGGAAACAATGTTAACCACTAAGCCACTGTGCCGATCAAAAAATATTTGATCCCCTGCTGATTTTGTACATTTGCTCACTGACAAAGAAATAACCAGTCTATCATTTTTATTGGAACAGTGAGAGACAGAATAACAACAATTTTTTTTTAAAAAAACTGTCAAAAATGTTATAAATTGATTTGCCTTTTAATGAGGGAAATAAGTATTTGACCCCCTCTCAATCAAAAAGATTTCTGGCTCCCAGGTGTCTTTTA